>PISX010009866.1:0-73430 GCA_004024625.1 Mellivora capensis | reverse complement strand
TAAGACTTGTAAATTTTACTATTAGGTGATGAGGTGTGGACCTATTCTTGTTGATTCTGAGGGGGGTTCTCTGCACCTCCTGGATTTTGGTGCTTGTTCCCTTTGCCATATTAGGGAAATTCTCTACAATAATTCTCTCCAATATACCTTCTGCTCCCCTCTCTTTCTTCTTCTTCTGGAATCCCAATGTTGTTTCGTCTTATGGTGTCACTTATCTCGAAATCTCCCCTCGTGGTCCAGTAGCTGTTTGTCCCTCTTTTGCTCAGCTTCTTTATTCTCTGTCATTTGGTCTTCTATATCACTAATTCTTTCTTCTGCCTCATTTATCCTAGCAGTAAGAGCCTCCATTTTTTATTGCACCTCATTAATGGCTTTTTTTTTTTTCAACTTGGTTAGATTTTAGTTCTTTTATTTCTCCAGAAAGGGCTTTTATATCTCCAGAGAGGGTTTCTCTAATATCTTCCATGCCTTTTTCGAGCCCGGCTAGAACCTTGAGAATCGTCATTCTGAACTCTAGATCTGACATATTACCAATGTCTGTATTGATTAGGTCCCTAGCCTTCGGTACTGCCTCTTCCTCTTTTTTTTGTGGTGAGTTTTTCCGCCTTGTCATTTTTTCCAGATAAGAGTATATGAAGGAGCAAATAAAATACTAAGAGGGTGGCAAAGACCCCAGGAAAATTCCCTTTAACCAAATCAGAAGAGACCCCAAATCGTGGGGGGGGGGAGAAAGGGGATAAAAAGAAGTTCAGAAAAAAAAATTATTTAAAAAGAAAACAAATAAGGAAAAAATGTAAAAAAGAAAAAAATATATATATATTAGATGTGACTAGAAAATGGTCACCTACTTAACTGTGGGGTATTTTGGTCTCTTAGAAGAAAGTACCTCCTAAAATTTTAAAGAATGAATGACGTATATAAGGGTAAACACAATGAAGGGATGGAATATGCCTACAAAGATGAAAAGCAAATTTTTTTTTTTTAATTTCTAAAAAAAGTTGATAAAAATAAGTTGGTTGGGAGAATAAAGAAAAAGAAAGTGGAGAGAATTTGCTCAGGCTGGAGACTAGAACAAGCCCGGAGCTAGATTTGGGGTATAGTTTGATCCACTAGAGGAAGTTGTACCCCAAATCTTTTAGAAAAAAAAAAACCCTTATGTGAATACAAAAAACAAAGTTAAGTACTATGAAGGATAAAATATGACTATAATAATGAAGGTTCAAAAAAGATTATTTTTTTGGAAAGGTATTCTTAAGATAAACTAGTTAAAAAAATGTTAAAAAAGAAAAGGGTAAAAGTTAAAAAAAATTAGCAGAAAAAGAAAAAAAGAAAAAAAAATTAAAGAAAAAATTAAATTAACCACAAGACTAAAGAATCATGGGGAAAAAGCCATGAATTCCGCGCTTTGCTTTCTTCTCCTCTGGAATTCTGCTGCTCTCCTTGTTAAGTGAACTTGGTCTTGGCTGGATTTCTTTTGATCTTCTGGGGGAGGGGCCTGTTGTAGTGATTCTCAAGTGTCTTTGCCCCAGGCAGAGCTGTACCTCCCTTACCAGGGGCCGGGCTAAGTAATCCACTCGGTTTCGCTTTTGGGAGCTTTTGTTCCCTGAACGCTTTCCATAGAGTTCCAGAGGACGGGAATGAAAATGGTGACCTCCCAATCTCCGGCCCAGAGGAGCCAAAAGTCCGGGCCCCACTCCTCAGTGCGCCCTCAGAGAAAAGCCCCAATCGCTCCTGTCTCTCTGCCTTCCAGCCGCGCTCCGAGCTCACCCAGCCTGCGACAGGTTCAAGGTAACCCCGAGCTGAGAGCTCACTCCTCGGCTCTGTCCCTGTAGCCGGCTTCCCTGCTCCAATACCTGCAAGCTCTGCGACACTCAGACACCCCCGATCCTTCTGTGACCCTGTGGGACCCGGGGCCACGCTGACGACCCCACGTGGGCCTCACCCCAGTTTAGCCTCTGGAGCGATGTCCCTCAGTGGAGCAGACTTTTAAAAGTCCCGATTTAGTGCTCCGTTGCTCCGCCGCTTGCCGGGGGCCAGCCCCTCCCCCGTGGTCTATCCTCCCGTCGCTTTTGATTCACTTCTCCGCCAGTCCTACCTTTCAGAAAGTGGTTGATTTTCTGTTTCCAGAATTGCTGTTCTTCCTCTCTTCCATCTCCCGTTGGATTTGTAGGTGTTCGCAATGGTTTGATAAGCTATCTAGCTGATCTCTTGCTACCCGATGTAGTCTCAGCCTGCTACTTCTCTGCCGTCTTGACTCCTCCCCTCTCTTTTCTCTTTCACTTCCCCTCTCTGGTTACTCAATTTATACATCCTCATAATGTACACTTGCCTATGGCCATCATGGCTCTTCAAGCCTCATACTATGTAATGAATAGGCATTTCTCTCTGCTAAGTGGAAATGTCTCTCAATATTCCCCGGGTCACATTCCCAAGAAAGAAAAATGAATGGCTCTATTAATCTCTGTTCATCTGCCTAACCTATGATCCATAACTCTGCAGAATTTTGACTGGATCTAGTCTTGGATGGTAATATATAGAGAAGATATGGAGAATAGTGGGAGCTACTTCAGAGCTTGTAAACAAAATAATTACCTTTAGAAGGGATAGCTGAAGTTTACCTACATCATAGGCAATAAGAATTGACTACAGGCAAGAGATTTAAGGAAAAGTTTAGAAATCAAAGCAGTTGAACGTAATGATCCATCAGGTATGAAACATAATAAACAGGGAGGTTTCAGATGTGATGCACTGAGAAATTAGCAGGCCATCTACCAAAATAGGGAACACAAGAAGAAAGGTCCTTTGATTAGTTCAAATTTGAACCTGTGGATCAGCTTTGCACAAAATCCCAGTAGGTAACTATATATACTGTTTGGTTCCCAAGAGCTATTTGGATTAGAGACAGCTATTTACGAACACTCTCTTTTTGGCTTCTAAGTTTTCTTTTACTTTACTTAGTCTTCCTCCCTGCCTCTTCTGCATCCTTTGCATTTGCCTACTATTTCCTCTTCTCTTGTGATCTCTTCTTTGAGGGCCGTATATTTCTAGAAGCCCAATTCTGGTTCCTCTTCATCTTCTCTATATATTCTTCCCTGGATAATTTCTTCAAACCCTAAATTAGTAAATACCATATTTATGCTTGTAGCTTACAAACTGTTATCTTCAAACTCATATATACAGTTGCTTACTTCACATCTCAAACTCTCAATTTGAACCCCTTACAACCCATATACCCCAGTCTTCTTTGGCTTATTTTATATAATTATTATTCTCTTGTTGACAAAAGTCAGAACTTGAAGATTATCCTTGATACTATCTTTTTTTCAAATTCTCCACAGCCAGCCTGAAAGCAATGTCTATCAGTGCCATCTCTAAAATGTGTCATGACTCCATTTTCTTCCTTTCACCACTATTGCTGTGACCTTGTTACAGGCTATTAGCAAAAAACTTTTTAATTTAACTATTCAGTGGCTTCCTATTTCACTTAGAATAAAGTTTAGATTTTGACAGAGACCACATTATCCTTACCTCTGTTCTTAGCACATTCCTACAACGTTGTGTTCTACCTCTCTAACAAGGTTCTTCCCATTAGGGCATTTTCCTTGGTGTTTCTACCCCTTCAAACCATATTCACTGTTCTGGCTTTTTTGAATTATGTAAGTTACAACTCATATGTCATCTGAATAAAGGGATCTTTCCTGTGTCCAGTACAAGCAACCCCCCAACCTAATCCCATCAATTTTACATTAATGTATTTTTTTTTTGTATCTTTACAATAATTTTCTCTCTGAAATTACCTTTGTTTCCTTGTTTAAGGTCAGTTTTCCCAAACCCCTTCACTAGAATTTAAGCTCCAAGAGGCAGAGATGTTACCCTTTTTATTCACTGCTACATCTCCAGTGCCTAAAACTTTACCTAGTAAATGTACTAAGTTGTCGGTGAATGATTCAATTAATTCTTGCAAGAGAACACTGACAGGTCTTCACATTTCCATTCTTCTCTTTATAGTCCATTTTCCACAAAAGACAAAAAAGAATTATGTTTTGAAAATATAAAACACATCATACGCCTCCATTAATTTAGTATTGTTGATGGTTTCCCAGTGCACTCAAAATAAGACTGAAACCCATCATATACGTTTTCAGTACCACTCTCTTCTTGTTCATTACACTCCACTATCTTTTCATTTTTAATCACACCAAACTCCTTTGCTTGGGATACTGTTCCTGACATTTAATGCATAGATATTATCTTCTCTTTCCTTAAATTTTGGTTTAAGTTCTATTTCTTCAGAGAGGCTTTCCTGATCTCCTTACTTAAAAGAATTATCCCCTTGGGATTTCTTTTTTCTCAGCCCCTGATGTGTTTCCTTTGTAGCATTCAGTAGTTTTTCAACTACTACAATTATATTTTTGTATATTTGATTTTCATCTGCCCAATCCACTAGAATGTAGGATGATCAGTATGGTAATCAGGTCTGTCTTGTTTCCTTTAGTGTCCTTAGTACCTAACATGATAATTAGAACCCTGAAGGGACTCAATAAATGCTGTTTTTTAAAAAGCAAGCCTGGGTGGCTCAGTTGTTGGGTGTCTGCCTTCGGCTCAGGTTATGATCCCTGGGTCCTGGGATCGAGCCCTGTATCAGACTCCCTGCTCGGTAGGAAGCCTGCTTCTCCCTCTCCCACTCCCCCTGCTTGTGTTTCCTCTCTTGCTGGGTCTCTGTCAAATAAATAAATAAATAAAATCTTTTTTAAAAATGATATTAAATGGTAGTAGAAGCTCTTGAAGTAAATAAGATTACTCCTGTTACAAACTAGAGACACCTAACTAAATCTAGCCTGAAAACATGATATTTTTGCTTTGTGTTGTGTTATTTTAGGCAGGAGCATGGTTTTAATTTTTTTTGTTTTTAATTTCTTTAAGGTGTAACATGAATGCTATAGACTATCCTAGTCCTCATCTAGGGGTAGTACTGAAATATTCTAACAAGTAAGGTTTACATTTATTAGAAAGAATATAGGATACTTTGTCAGATATTAATAGATTATTAACTGTTTTACTTCACCAGATGTTAACCCCAGGAGTTAATGATAAGAGATACTAATTGCAGAAAGATCCAGAAGGACCAGGGGAAGAAGACTTGGAGTGTGGGGTTGAAGAGAGACAGAACGGGGGGCGGGGGGAAGAAGCCCAGAATGGAGAAGCTGGAGAAAAGACTCCCCACCCCCCAAAAATGGTTTTCTAGCAGCTTAGAGAGAGAAGTGCTTTAAGCGGGCAACTGTGTCAATAGGTAAGCGTAGAGAACTGTTTCCTGGAAAGACATTGCTGACTCAAAAACAAAAGTTTTCAGTAGAAAGTAGGTGTGAGGAATCAACTTTCAGTGGAGTGAGGAATGGTTATAGACTACTTGAGAGGCTTACCAGAGAGGAGAGTGGTAGATATAGTCTACCAGAGACATAAAACATGAGGAAATGTGTTGTCTGTAGATAATTTCAAAACAGAAATAAAACTGACTAAACTTTATCTTCTTTTTAATATCACCATGCTCTAGCAATTCCAAAAAAGGTTAGGGTTAAAATTCTCCTCCTCTAGGTTTCCACTCTTTAAAGAGAGGGATAGTATAACAGCTAAAAGAGAGCATAGGGTCAAAGGAGGATGACTTGGGACACCTGGGTGGCTCAGTCGGTTAAGCGTCTGCCTTCAGCTAGGTCTTGATCCCAGGGTCCTGGGATCGAGCCCCACATTGGGGTTCTCTACTCACCAGGGAGCCTACTTCCCCCTCTCTCTGCCTGCCTCTCTGCCTACTTGTGATCTCTCTCTCTCTCTCTCTCTCTGTCAAATAAATAAAATCTTTAAAAAAAAAGAAAAAGAAAAAGGAGGATGACTAAGATTAAAGGAACCTGTGAATGTTTGTAATAATAGGAAAGGATCAGTTTGAAGGATGTGTTTCAAAGGAGTAGAGGTTATAATCAATAAAGCAATCTGAGGGTATACAGAATGCACAAAACACAGTAATGATTTAGCCTTAAATAAAAATAGCACATCTAATTCCTAAAGGAAAAATCCTGATTCTTGATTCAGAATTGTTGTATTATGGCAAGTTGTAGATCTTTTTTATTTCTTAAATTAATTCGCAAATTCTAATTATATTACTAAATACTCATTTTATCCACTTTTGAAGATAATCTTCCAACAACAACATCCATATTCCAAATGTGACTATTACCTATTTTACGGATTTCATGTAAAATAACTTTAAATGCACTGCATTAATAGATATATTCTAATTTCTGACATTAAATGATTGTATTCTGCATTTGCACTTATTTCATACAGGTAACAAATATTGGGTGTTTAAGGATACAACTCTTCAACCTGGTTATCCTCACGACTTGATTACTCTTGGAAGTGGAATTCCTCCGCATGGTATTGATTCAGCCATTTGGTGGGAAGACGTTGGGAAAACCTATTTCTTCAAGGGGGACAGGTCAGTTCACATTTCACATGAGGAAAATAGTTAACTGATATTGTTAATAGTTAACTGATTAGGTGACTGAAGTTAATATTTCTACTCTATAATAGCCATGTACTGTTGATTCAGAATCTGTGTGAATATAAAGACAAGAATTAATGAAATCAAAAATATTTTTAACATTTTCAAATAATATTCAAGATAAATCTTCCTGTAATATACATAAAATAATCTGACCTTTGAATGTAGATGTTCTTCCTCTTCTGCATAAGCTTAACATGCCTATAAATCTGTAAATCTGTGTAGGCAGTCTTTATGTAATCTTGTAATACATTTTCTTGTCATTTTACTTAACTTTATTTGAAAAGCACACTTTCACAAAGGCTTTTTTTTTGCTTTCATATTGAAAGTTAAATTTTTATATTTTGCACGCTATTAATTGTAAACGTTTTCAATTCAGTTTAGTCATGAGTTCTATTTCTTAAGAAACTAATTATTTAGGTACAAACAAGCATAACAAAGTTGTTATGAACTAGTCAAACAATCACTTAGCTTAAAGTGTAAACTCCCTGCAACTCTCTTTCATTTCTTTTCCTTTCATTTATTTTATGGCATTAGAAAAAATTAAGTGAACTGTTAGTCTTATGACTTATAGCATCTACTAGGCATACATAGCTCCACTCCTGTATGCCTTTGATATAAATTATACATAAAATGTTAACTTGAAGCCTATATTTTTTATTAATTTAATACTAGGTAGAAAAAATAATAGAAATGAAAAATAAATTTTTTTTGAAAAATAATTTTTTAATTACAATATTACTATCTGGGTCAAATGTGACAATATAATTTTTATTAGTATGTAGAAGAACTTAAGTATGCGTTTTAATGCATTTTATAGTAAATTAAAAATACACACCCTTATACACATAAACACACATATGAACAACAGGCTTGAATGCCCATCTAGCTAGTATTGAGTTTGCCTTATAATCTGGGCATAGTATAACCATATAAAATTTCTCCAACTTTAGGAGAAAAATATGTAAGGATATAAACTTTATTTTACAAATTGCAGTTTTTAATTGCAAGTCATTTCAAACATTGAGCTTTATCTGTGAACAAATACCTCCTATAATTTTTCTCCATGGATAAGAATGTATACTTTTCAATTTATTCTGTTGCTAGCTCTCTATATATTTGATTTGTATATACTTCTGTAACAAAATGTTTTAATGTACTATCATGAAACTAAGGTGCTAACTGATTATAAAATCACAGAACAGTAAAGGTCTATCAAACAAAAATTTTATTAGAGAAGATGCTACTTATAGCCACAAAAAGTTTATGATTCTCAGGAAGATATGAGTGTAATAGAGTATGAAAGAAGAATGAAGAAATTGATGGCCACAGCATGGTGAGCACTAATGAAAATAATTCTGCAGATTTCAAACATATTCTTTAAAATAACAACCAACTCTAAAGGTTGTTAGAGTTTAAGTCCCCAAGCGATTTAATTGCTTGAATGTACTCTTTTAGAACCAGGTTCAATAAGGAGTTTTTTGTTGTTTTGGGTTTTCTTATTCGTTTGTTTTTGGAGAAAGGTGTAGAAACAAAAGGCTGATGAAACACACTTCTGCAGGACAGAACATGAAGCTTAGCTTTCATGGAACAGCTTTCACAGAATTTCACAGATGGTAATAAAAACTGCCATTCTATTATCAGATAGCCTATTTTTTTTTCACACATGTAGGTATCACTTTTAAAATGTTTCCAATATAAAAATTTAGCACTTATTGAAAAATAAGTTTAGAAACTAAATATTTCTAAATCAGTGAAATCAATGAAGGTTAGATACCAAATTCATACTAGAATGAAGGCAGTAGTAAATGGGGAAAAGGAGTTTTAGTTCATTTGTTTCCTACTTGAGAAGCTACAGGCAAATATAATATATAGAAGAAATACTTTAAGCTCTGCCTAATTAATTGATTTTATAGATTTAAAAATATTTAAAAGAGGAATCTGATTAATTTCCATGTGTATGATCTTATGTAGGATTTCATAAGTCATAGATGTTTTATAAACAGATTACTTCATATTCACATAATTCTAAATTCCAAAATCATAGTTTATCAGTATATTCATTCAAGATTAAAAGTATATGGACAAGACAATAAACTACCTAACATATAAACATATAAACAACATATAACATATAAACATATAACATATAAACATATAAACAACAATTTGGTTGTCACTTTTATATACGAATTCAGTTTGTCTTTCTTCCTTATAGATATTGTATATTTTTAATACTTATCAATTTTTAATGTTTTATGTTCTATATATATTTTTGAAAGAAATTGTTTTGTCCTTACTTACTTCTCCTTTTTCTCCCACTGCAATATTTCTGCTTAAGAAGGTGGCGGGGCAGGTGAGGGGTATGGGTGTTGATTAACAGGTTTCCATTTCTCTAAGGCTAAGATTAGAAAGGGTTTTAGAAATAATCTAGCCCAGGCATAAAAAACTCAATTGCTTTAAAGGGTTGGGCAAATAAGAAATAAACTACTAGGTACAGCAATAGTATATTAAGGCTATAGTAGGAAATGATGGGTACTGTAATGAACTGGAAAGTACAAACACACTAGAAAAGCACTCAAAACCAGAGTCATTTATTTAATTTTCTAGATAAACAAAGCACAGCTTTAAATTATATTTGGTCCAAGTGCTACCATATGTCAGCCCTGAATCTTGTTCATGTCCTACCCAATGTATAGACACACTCAGTTACACTCCACAGTAGGAATTCATCTTACTCTAATCCAACTCCGTGGTGACAGTATGACTAAGAGACAGTCTTTTCCATTCTCAATAGCTCTAATTCCTACTTCATTAGGATTTCAATAGTAGTCCTGGCATACCCTCATTCATTTATTCCAAAAAATATTTTGAGCATATATGTTGTGACCTGTGCTAGAAAGGACCACAAGTCTTCTGCCCCCATGGCACTTAACTTCTATTAAAGGAGACAGAAGTAAATGAGCCTGAAACTTTAACATTGAGAAATGCTACAAAGAAATAAATTTGATTCATCACATTATGTGATAGAGACTCATGGGTGGTAAGGAACAGTTAGAAAATTAGTGTGGAAGTCAGAGAAAGCCTCACTTATGAAGGGGACACTAGAGTCGGGACTTGAACGAGTGAAGTTTCAGCCACATGAAGCTGTCTGGAACAATATGTTGTAGGCAGATGACATAATGTGCAAAAACATTAATACTGGAATGTTTAAACCAGTTAAAATATTCTGGCTAGAGAATAGCAAGTTAAGTGGTAAAGGAAGTCAAATAGGTAAGTAGGGACCAGATTATATGGGGCCCTATAGACCATAGCAAAGATATTGGATTTTATTCTAAGAACAATGGAAAGGCATTGGAGAATTTTCAAGAGGAAAGGGAAATGACCTGATTTGTATTCACAAACATCACTATGGTTTCTGTGTGAAGAATGGGCTTCAGGAGGGAAGCAAAGAGAATAACTGGCAGGTTGTTGGAGTAGTACAGAGGGATACGATCGTGGTAGTGGAGATAGAGCAAAAAGGGTGGGTACAGGATAAATTTTGAATGTAATCAGAACAAGTCTTTGTTACAGCTTGGATCCTAGGGGTGAGAAAAAAGAAACTTGGATCCTAGGGGTGAGAAAAAAGAAAATTAAAGATAAATTCTAAGTTTTTCACCTGAAAAACTGAGTAGATGGTGCCATTTCTAGAGATAGGGCAGACAGGGGAAGGAATACTGGGGAAAGGGGATTAAAAGATTGAAATGTTCATATTTAGATTGAGATGCTTGTTTTACATACCAACTGGATGAATCAAGTAGGTACTTGGATAATTGAGTTTGCTTCTCAGTGGAAAGATCAGTCTGAGGTACACATTAGAGAATGGTAAACATCATTTGTATTAAGAGCAGGGCCCCACCTCAAATCTCCTAAGTATAGAGAGAGCCAGAAGAATAGCTGAAATGATGGCTATCTAAATAGGTCTGTAAAAGTGAGATTAAAATTTCTACTATTTCACTATTTTACATATAGTCTGGAATTTAGTTCCTCAGATTCCTACTTGCCCTTTTCTTAATACGCTATAATTTGATACTTGGATACATTTTGGATCCTCCTAGCATTTAACTCTAAAATGCTATGTTTCTAAATCATCTGTCAGCATCTTCTCACAAATATATACAGGACTCTATTGCCATATTTCATTCTAAGCTTAACTTTTAAGAATTTTAAGATATTTTCAATGAAAGACAAATTTTAGATCCACCTAGGTTTTTACTATTTTTACCACTAATAGTCAAACAGAAAAACATTTATTTTCTCCAGCTTAACTTGTGTGTTTATGAATTACTCAATATATGTTTTTAAAATCATCCAACACAGTATAAAATATAATACCTGAATGCATGAAAAACTTCAGATAAGAAAATTTGTTCAAGATTATATAAAATTTGCTCAAGATTATAGAAAGGGAAAAATGATTTCAAGACACTGATTTCATAGTGCTAAAAATGCATCATTCTGGGGCGCCTGGGTGGCTCACTGGGTTAAAGCCTCTGCTTTTGGCTCAGGTCATGATCCCAGAGTCCTGGGATCGAGCCCCACATCGGGCTCTCTGCTCCGCGGAGAGCCTGCTTCCTCCTCTGTCTTCCTGCCTGCCTCTCTTGCCTACTTGTGATCTCTGTCAAATAAATAAATAAAATCAGTATAAAAAATATTTCCAATTCTGCTGCATGTTTAAGAATGTTTCTGAAAAGCATAATTTTTTTATAACTATTTGGGTATGAAAAAAAAGAAGTGGTCCTATATGTAGTGTAACTTAAGAGAAGCAAGTAGTCTTGACTCTGTAGTACAGAAATGAGACAAACTAGGATGAAGAAATGGCTGGGTCATGTGAAATAACCCTTGGAGCTACTTTTTTTTCAGTTTGAATTCAGTATCCAGAAACATCCCATTAAAGTATGGCATTTTAGAATTTTCTGTACCATTTTTTTTTTTTTGTAGCAGAGAAAGCATTTAACAAAATGTTGTATACCATTACATGAACAGTTTTTGTCTCTTATTGATATGAACATTCCATTTATATTTTCTTGAAATGTAATCTTATGGATCTTATGTGCCTGGGTCAAAAAAGTGTTGGTGGGTCAATGGATCTATGAATGAACAGAAGGAGAAAAGAAGGAAAATTATACTCGAGCAATATATCTGAAGAGTTTGAGAGAGAGTACCAAGAGAGTAAGAGTGCTCTGCCAAAGGAAACAATAACAGTAATGTGCTCAACTATGAATCCAGCAGCATTAGAGTCTCAACTCTGCAACATTTCAAAAGAGCAAATGCGACTAAATCATTATCTTTTAATGCTCTAGCACTGCCTGAGTTGAGAGACCATACATACTAAATCTGTGTTTAGGATATGATCATAGAAAACACTGTAATATGCAATATAGAAGATTGTTGAGGGATTTATCCCTCAATGTATGTACAAATTTACTTTATAGCTACAAAAACCTACATAAATTATTGGTATTGTTATATGAACACTGTTACAACTACTTCTCAGAGAACAACCCTGGTTTCTAAGTATATAGTTAATCTTTCTTAAATTACATACAGGGTGTGATCCCATTGTCCCCAGGATTTTTAATTGTTCCAAACCTCTGGCTTAGCAATAGGTTACTTTAAGTTATAGCTTATATCTAAAAATGGTATTTATTGTAAAACATGTCATTATTTAAACTATCATGGAGGGAAAAACTCTACCAAGTAAACTTTGATACAGTATCTGTTGTAAAGTGCATTCTGATTTTAGTGATGTAAAAAGAAGAAAAAAATATTTCTTAGAATCCGAAAATAAGGCATTTGACTAGTTCTCTCTGAGAGGTTTTCTCTGTGGTCAAGTGCAGGAACCAGTTGAAATATATGACTATTGCAAAGCCCACTGAAATATTTACTTGAGAGAAGATATCTTGAAATTTTGAGGGCGATCTCAACCACATTAATCATTCTATATTCATCACAGAATGGTCTGTGAAAAAGAATATTCAGGAATATTCTTAAAGCAGATGTTCCCATGAACTAAATGTGAAAGAAAATATAATTCAAAATTGGTAGGATAATAAGCTAATGGTTCTGCCAACTTGTCTTCAAAAAGACAAACCCAATCACCTTTATATTAGCTCAGTCTTCTCCATGAAGATTTTCCTGACCTTTCCATCAGATCTGTTTTCATCCTCTTGAGATAAGAATCTGCAATAAATACCTATAAGAGGGTATTTTCCTTTTTGGATAAAATCTGCCTTATGATTACTTACTGGAATACTTCCTGAAACAATCTTTTTCTCTTTTCCATTTAAACCTTGAGAATGGAATGGTTGCTAATATTCCAGATGTTACTTGACTGGCTATTTCTAGGGAATTACAGCAAAACCTAATGTACAAAACCCCATAACTCTGTAGAATAAGAATCTTCCATAGGCCTAGAATAAAAAAAAAAAAATCCAAAAAGGACCAGAAAAACTTTATTTTTTTCTGATTTCAGCCAAAGTGCCTAATCCCAAGATAATGCATTAAGTATGTCACTTCCCAAACCTGTGTTGGTAAAACAGTAGGGACTTTAAAAAAAAAAAAAAAAGATTTTATTTACTTATTTGACAGCAAGAGAGAGAAAACAAGCAGGGGGCCTACGAGAGGGAGGGGGGGAAGCCTGATGTGGGGCTTGATCCCAGATCTGAGCCGAAGGCAGTCATTTAACCAACTGAACCACTTAAGTGCCCCCAAGAGTAGGGACTTTTAAAGTCAGATAGAACTGGTTATAAATGTAACCCTCATTGTCCTCTTAGAATTCTCTTCTCTTAGAAGGGGACAGTGATGACTATCATGAGTTTGTTGTGATTAAATGAGATAACACATAGATCATATGGCTGCCTTAAATTATGCAATATACTGTGAACTATCAATGGTTTCCCTCCAGTTTTGTCATTTCTTTTGAACATTCAAGACATAAACTCATTTAATTCTTAGAACATTTTAAACAATAATGAGCCAGGATAGTAGGGCTGGTTACAGTTTATTCATTGGATGTCTAGCAGTTCTGTGGGAGTGGCTCATGGGCCACCGTATGAAGGCATGGGGATCTGAGAGTTCTGACTCTTCACTAGCTTTCCTCTTATCTGGTTCTCCTATCTATCACCAAGGGCTCCAGTCAAAACCTTCCCCAAAGTCTATACTCATATACCCAATTGCCTCATCAACAATTCTTCACTTTGATGTCTTGCAGTTACCTGAATTTTACATATCTAAAGCCAAACTCATCATTTTTCCAACCAAATCAACTTACCTTCCCTCATTTCCTTATCTTACTGAATGGCAACATTATTCTTCCACATGTTCAGGCCCCAATTCTTGAGTTAAGCTCAACTTCCTCCTCTCACATGCTGCATTTAATACATTAATAAGCTCTTTGGGATTTTCCTTCAAAATATATCCTAATCTCTTGAATTATCATTAACTCTACAATTTACATTCTAGTCCAAGGTTTACTGCAGTGACATTTGAATTAGTATCCCTGCTTCTCTTTTACCTCCTTAAGTCTATTTAAATCAAAGCAGCCAGCATGTTTCTTTCAAACATAAGCCATATCTTGAAGCTTCCCTGCTCAAAATCTATGTTAGCTTCACATATCCCTTAGTGGAAAACCAGAGGCTTTGCAATTGTATAAAGGTCTATCTAATCTTAGATTCTGGTTCCCACTCTGATCTTTTCTTCCATATGTTAACTCAATCCTAGTCGCCCTAGCCTCTTTGTGGATACTTAAGTATTCCAAGTTTGTGCTTGCCATGGTAACTTTTCACTAACTAGTCCTTCTACCTGGAAAGTATTTCTCCCAAAAGCTATTGTGTCATACCTTACTCCTTTCTGCTCAAATGTCTGATAAAGAAAGGACTCTCTGTCCACTAATTAAAATTGCTTCTCCATATTCCTGGCTAAATTTAGTTCTTGTTTTTTAATCTTAACACCTCCTATTACAGTATGTATTTATTAAGAAGTTGTTTTATTGCCTATGACTTGTACATATCCTAAAATGTAAGACTGATGAGAGCTGGAGAATATCTGTTTTGTTCAAAGTTGTATCTCTAACACCTAAAATATGCCAGGAACATGAAAGGTACTCAGTAAATATTTCTTAAGTGAATAAATAAGTAAATATTCTGCTAAAGATGATTACAAAAAAAAAGTGCTCTGCTGCCTAAGCAAGTTTTATAAAAAATCATAAAAACCTCTTATTTTTCCATAGACTAGTGATAACTTAAATATATTTAGCAAGCACAATGTATTTAGCTAGAATTTTTAAATTAATTTTAGCAGACTGAATAAATATATAGTAACAATATCCACTTTTAACATGTGCAAGAAAGGAAATAGAATGAATGCTGTTTGTGTCTACTGTCTTTCTAGTGTCTTTACTGAGTCCTGTAAACCATTAACAGATAGCATACAGCAAGGATTCAATGAATACTAAATATTGCTGTGTATACATAATTTCCTTCCCTATGTACTTTTTTTGTTTTGTTTTGTTTTTTGGTTATTATTCTTTTTAGGTATTGGAGATACAGTGAAGAAATGAAGACCATGGATCCTGGCTATCCCAAACCAATCACAGTCTGGAAAGGTATCCCTGAATCTCCTCAAGGAGCCTTTGTGCACAAAGAAAATGGTATGCAGCATGTACATTATGTATTTCATGAGTTTACTATTTCAACAATGAATTCTAATTTTTCACTATGTTAAATTATTAGAAAGTACCATACTAGGGCTATAATGTATTATATTTACATGAACTTTCCATCCTAGATTTATGTTTAATATTATGCTCCAGATGTTTTCTAACCTCACCTTATTTCAATTTATGAGAAAAAAATAGAGCAATTTTTCAAAAATGGAGGGTGTGGATACCTTCAAAACAATATCACCTATTTTTCTATCAAAATGCCTATAAAGTTAGTAACAGACATACAGGGGACAGAGCTGGTCACAAGGAAGGTATTTTGTACATATGGGCTGAGACACAAAGACACCTGGCAATTGTGCATGTTGAAGATTTTAATTTTTCAATGTCACCTTTGGCTTAGAGTGTCAGCAAACAGGGAAGATCCCAACTCAATACAATCGGGCTAAGTGACTGGATGATTGCTTAATAACAAGAAGCAGAGCAGAGAGCTGCCCATGTTCCTTGCTCTCCATCTCAGGATTTGAGTTTCAGCCAGGTCCTAAGTGGAAAGTTAACCAAGTGAGGGAGAATCCATACACTCCCATCTGTTGGCATATGTAAAATCTCAACATTTCTCTCCTCATTCAGAAACCAGTAAATAGGAATAAATCATAATAATAGTTCAAAATAGGATTTATACACAATATTCCAGAACAAAGGAAAGAAATCATTCTAAAATATATACAAAAAACATACCCCATCAAATGATTTGTAATAGGAGCCATAAGAAAATGATATACCATTTGAGTCCTCAATAGAATGAAAAGTCTGTAACATATATGCAACAAGAATAAAATTAACATCACTTATAAAAACAAAATTAAATATATCAGTTGAGGAAAGAACAAAAAAGTTAATTGAAGAAATGGGAGGAGAATGAAAAGTCAACACCACCAAAGAAGACTACAATTAACAATCAGCATATTGCCAGAGTTAAAGACAACTATACACTGAGTAAAAACCTGAAGAAACTGTGACCCAGGATCAATATACACCAGTCAGAAAAGTCAAAGTACACAAACTGTATTTTGACCCTTGTTATATGAAATGACATTCTGTATGATAGTGCTCCACAAGTAGTATGCTATAGGGAGAGGCAAGGTAAAAAAGAAACTTGAAGCCCTGATAATAGCAGTTGTTGAGAATTATCCATTTTGTGTATATTCTATTGGTTCAGAAAAAGTTAAGAGATAGAGCCTGTATGTGATCAAAGCAGAAATCCATAGACGAGGACAGATAAAGATGAAGACATATCTGTCAAGAGGGTATCAATAAGAAAATGAAGGAAGTAACAGTGCAGTCACATTGGAGGCAATTAATCAGATCAAAATAGGGCCCAACACTCAAACTATGCAGGTGAGGATGGAGGACAAAGGACAAAGAAATGAAAAAAGAAATGTGAAAAATGATCAATCACATGGAGGCAGAAAATTGAGATCACCCCTATGAATTATAGGTGTCACCAAGTAAGAAACTAGAGGGAGAGGGGGTTTCTTGAAGTTAGAATAAAGGGGTTTATTAAAGCCCAGATAAAACCAACTCTAGCTAATATTTACAGAAGTCTTACCACTGCTCTAGACTGTCTTCAATAAAAGTTATCACATACCATACAAAAATAATGCAAAGAAAATTCAACCAAGATCTTAACTACAGTGTTATTAACTCTAGGAAGTTTGGTTAATAATTTCTTATCTTTATTAATTTTTTAAACTGAGTTTATCTTTTAAGATAAAAAAATTTTTAAAATAAGTAATAAATTGTTTCAAAAGATGGAAAAAATAGACACAATACACATAATCTTAATTCCTTATCACATCAACGGTTTTCATTTTCCCTGTTTCTATCTACAAGGCCACTAATACCTGAGATATTTTATAAAATTATATATATAAAAATAACAAAAAAAATCTTCTTGCTACCTCTGCCCCATGATTTTTCATATTCTTTTCCACCTGGATATTTAGTAATATTCAGTATAAATCAGTGAAATTGTGCCGAGAAGTATACTCTGAACTGAATCAACTCTTTCCTAAATAGTTTCTGAACAACTATGAAGCAACATATCAAAATTTTAAAATCAGAATATGTAATTATATCCTTTTTATGTTACATTAATATAATTAACAAAATACTATCATTTTCACAAAGGTGAAAATTTTGTGTTGTACAAAACAGGACTGAGACTGCCAAGATCAGATTTCCATGAGCATTTCCCCACGATCTTCCCACTTCAAGGGTCAATTTCAAAAGAAAAAAACAAGTTTTCTTATATTCAGAATTTCACGGTTTCTTTTCAGATAGCAAAAAAATAACTTTGTAAAATCCTGACAAATGAAGCATTTGGGGAAAATCAATGCTTACAAGTGAATAGAAACTACAGATGAAACTGCAATATATCTATGTCTTCTGGACCTTTCCTGGTCTAGCCCCCTCTTTGATATCCCTCAACACTGAACTCACTCTTCATCTTTCAGAATATTCTCCTTGAATATCTTTTTGTTTTTACCCCATCCCTTCTACTCAAATCTCATTTTACAATGATCAGCTTATATGCTTATTATCCCCTCTAGTATAAACTCTTTGAAGGCAGTCACATACTAAACATTCAATAAATACTGGTCGTATAAATTAATTTTATCCTTCCATTATTCTAAAAATTCCCTCCCTCAAGGAGATTTTTCATCTGTCTGAAACCCTTGTTCTGTGCAATAGCAATATCAAAGAATCTGGAAGGCTTTGGTCTATCAACAGCAAATTCTCCACTTTTTATTATCTACAAATTTCATGCTTGTAGCTTCTTACCTTAAATTCATGTTTTATACAGTTTCTTCCCTTAGGTTTATGTAAGAAAGATAACAAGTTCAAATTATTAAATAAATACATTTATATTTATATTTTGACTCAAAGTAATTCCCTTTAAGTCTATGCACTTGAAATTTGATAGTCATAAAGTTGGAGATTGTAGAACACTGAATGTTTTCTCTGGTCTATCCTTCCATGAATGTAGGAATTTCTTCCTTGGAATCTTCTCCTACTTGTAATCTTAAAGAAACAAACGAAAGTCCACAAATTCAGCAACTCAGCTATAGGTATTTGAAGGATATTTTTCATATTAAAGTGAAATGTGCCTCCATATACACCTACTGATACTAATTTTGCCATCTTCATAAATATGAATACTTGTGCTATTTATTGAATGCCTATCATATATCAGATATACTACATAAATTCATTATCTAATTTGTCTAACATAAATAACTTTTTATGTCATTTATTATTATTGATAAATGAGGAAGTTGGCATCAGTTTAAGCAACTTATTCATAATCATAAAAAAAGGTAGATTATATATTTGAGGTTTGAAACTAGGACATTCTAGCCCCATTGAATGTGCTGGAATGCATTATCTCCAAAGAGGAAAACACATTTCTCTACGGTATATCATTAAAGTAACTGATTATCTGTCATGTCTGGTTAAATTTTTTATCTTGTCATACTAGACAAATCCAGGCTTTCTCAGAATGTATCTTCCTGAGCCATCATCCTCCTGCTTTTCACCTGTAAGACCATCTTGATTTAACAGTTTTTTTCATTTTTCTCTTTACTTTTAGTCTTTGAAAATACAATAATCTAAATGAGATTTGACTCATGCAGAATATAGTGGAATGATTTCTTCCTAGCACTCATTATCTGACTATGTTTTAAGCAATAGTGAGTTTTTAACAGATACTAAAGTTGTAGTAAAGAACTGCTGCATTCCTTCTCCTTCAAATTGTTTCTATGTTAATTGCTGTCAATTCATACCACCTAGGTATTCTCTATTCCTTCCTTAGAAAAAAGCAATCTTGAGGCAAATACAAGACACTATTCAAACGGTTGCATTTCATCTTGCTGATTGCTGTTAAAATAGTTTTGACTCTTGATTCTGTTGACTTGCTGAGTCCCTACTCCCTATGCTCATTCTCTGCTAAAATGTACAACTGTGATTCAGACCTGTATTTCCACAAGTTAAAGTTATTCATTCACATTTACTAAATACTAATTAACTTCTTACTAATAAACAAATAAAAGTGGAAGACAGAGAACACATAGACACTATCATCCAGAGACATCTACTAAGTTAGAACAAGACAATTATGATGGACAGTGTCTTGTTACATTTTAGGACTAAACACCAGAAAAGTCACAAGTAAAATCTGGTCAAATATGGGAGAAAAAAAAAGTCACCACATAATTCATTACAGTCCCCACTGAATTCTTTCTCAGGATTTCTCAAAAAATAAAAATTCAGGTAAGAATTCATCTGAAGTTGCTATTCTTAATAAGCATAACATCTACAAGAGTATAACATCAAAACTGTTCTTAAAAAGGAAAAAAATGAATACATTAATATTTCTTCCACCAACTGCTGTTTCATATTTCTTATTATTGAATGAGATGAATATTGTGGGATCAAAGTTTGACAGATTTCTATTACCAAGATTGCAGGCCACTTCTTCTCAAATATTTTTATTATTTAACTTCTACTGACTAGACTTGTTATCTCTAACAAATATACTCAATAAACTACCATTCTATTTCTGTATATGGAGTGTGCTACTATAAAATTTGCCCTGCATAAATATGAAAATGGAAACTTCTGACTTTTGTATGTTACCCAGTAGGTTCACAGTATTTAGCTTTGACCAAAAAAAATTAAAGATGAAGATAATTCTAGCTGTTGGGTGTCCAGTTTATAAATGTAAGAAGTACGTTCACCTGTTTTGAAGGTCTTTTTAATTCTAAATCAATGCCATTATTCAACTGTGATTGTCTAATGTACTATTATTTGGCAAGTCCTCAACATTTCTTCTTCCAAGCTTGTTGATTAATTACATTGGATTTCATTAGCATGATCAAATACCAGCTCCCTGCTGAAATATTTGAATCTACATACACCTGTTATCACTTGGCATGTTACTCTGATTGCAAAACTGCCCTTCGAAATAAAAAGTAACGGCAGATTTTTATGGCATTGAACAGAATGATTTCCAAAATGAAGTGACCTGATGTGATGGTCTATTCTAGATGAAATTTTTTGAAAGGTCAGTTTTATGTTGCATGGGTTTTACCTATCACAACCTGTAATGTTTAATCAAGAAGTGTTTGTTAAATGACAGGAGATCTTTAAAGGACACAGTTTTAAGAAAACCATTAAGTGTTCAGGCTCTAGAACTAGATCAAGCTTTAATTTCTGCTTTCACCAGAACTTGGACATAGTATCTTACCTCTGAGCATCAGTATCTTTGCCTGAAAAGTATAGGTAAATAGTTCTACTTGACAGAGTGGTTATGAGGATTAAAATGTGTCATTTACTGGGCTTTAAGCACAATACTTCCCCCATAATAAGTGCTCAATAATACAGGATATAGAAAACCCTCATTAATGATTACGAACTCTAAAGTAGGCATACTATTCAAAAGAGCTCCCAAAATACAGTTTTTAAGTAATGATAACATTAAAGTATTTCCTCTCAGTTTCTTGAATTTTGTCTCAAAGCAGGAATTAAGTCCAAAAAGTGCAGTCACAAAGAAAGTTGACATGAAGCAGCTCGGGATGAAAAGCAAATACCTATTTACTTATTAAGATTCCCAGCAAAGAAAACATCTCCATAGCTTCATGACTTACAAATTGTTATGATTTCTTGTCCAAATGACAAAAGCAAACCTAATGTTTAAGTACAACTGCTCCCAATAGTGAGATGATTAGAAATTTCCCCTGAGGTGTTTCATGGAGTGGCCTCCTCGGGCGCATTGTGCAATGCATCGAACAACGTCTTCAGCAGCAGTTCTGCAGGCACACAGTGCTTCAGTTCATCAGGCTTCAGCATATTTCAGTATAAGTTGGTATTATCACCCTGATGGGTAAATCTGAAACTGCAACCTTACAAGTAAGAAACAGGGTAAAGCTCTCCTTCCAGATTAGGACAAGATGTGTTCAGCATGATGTTTCAGTAGTCCTCTATGGATATTCTGACTCTTGGCTAAGCTTTCCATAGGCATTAGAGAGTACAACTTCTACAGTATACCAGCCAGATTTATTTCAAAAGACAGCTAAGCTGAAGATAATGTTTTCTTCCTACCAAAATGGAAGGGCCTTAAAATACATTTTTTAAAAAGTAGCCTAATTTAAATTAATAAGAATTTCTATACATATACACCTTCAAAATAAGTGGTACCTATGTGTGTGTGTTTCCCTCTCTAGGCTTTACGTATTTCTACAAAGGAAAGGAGTACTGGAAATTCAACAACCAGATACTCAAAGTAGAACCTGGATATCCCAGATCCATCCTCAAGGATTTTATGGGCTGTGATGGACCAACAGACAGAGATAAAGAAGGACACAGCCCACCAGACGATGTAGACATTGTCATCAAACTGGACAACACAGCCAGCACTGTGAAAGCCATAGCTATTGTCATTCCCTGCATCTTGGCCTTATGCCTCCTTGTATTGGTTTACACTGTGTTCCAGTTCAAGAGGAAAGGAACACCCCGCCACATACTGTACTGTAAACGCTCTATGCAAGAGTGGGTGTGATGTAGGGTTTTTTTCCCTTTCTTTCTTTTCCAGGAGTTTGTGGTAACTTGAGATTCAAGACAAGAGCTGTTATGCTGTTTCCTAGCTAGGAGCAGGCTTGTGGCAGCCTGATTCAGGGCTGACCTTTCAAACCCAGAGGGTTGCTGGTCCTGCACATGAGTGTAAATACACTCATGGGGAAGCTTCCATGATGCACAGTATCTGCCGTTCTTCAGTCCTTTGTCTTTCTTTGTCATTCAGTTCTAGGCCTTTCCTCTGCACGCTCAATGCCCAGTAAATTTTCAGGATTAACTAAAGAAGAGGAAAAAAAGAAGAAAAGATTCTTCTTAAAGGTTTCCAATATTGTTTTCCTTCTGAAGCCTGAGCCCATATCTGGGGGAAAAAAGCAAAATGGAAAAACCCATGACTTTTTGCTTTAAAGCAAAGAAAAAAAAAGGTTAAACAAAAAACCCACAATTGAACTTTCAGGAAAGTGTGAAGACCCAAAACAGCTTTGTCTCCAAAGAAGATAGCTCTCTGACTGCTATGGATAGTCTCCTACACTTCATTTTTGTCAGGTGGGAGATCTGGAATACACATGCAGGACTTTAGACTGTTGGGACAGCCATTTTCCAACAAACAAGGGGCCAAAATATCTGCAATATAGTAACAGCCTTAATAATACATCCATTTTTCGTTTTATACAGCTGTTCTCAGCTATGTCCTCAATGTTTCATCACATTTATATTCATAGCTATATTCAAACAGGACCTTTTGCTTGTTTTGAAGTGTTTCTAATCCCCTTCCTGCCACCTGACCCTACATCATTGTGATAATCTCCCCAAGTTGCATTAGGCCATTGCCCCAGGCCTTCCATGGGTCTGTCAGGAATATTCATTAAGAGCAAGAAGCAGTATGTCTCCAAAGTGGTTTAAAGTGACAGTTATTTTGCAAGGATATGTGACACTAGTAACACATTGGTGTAACCCTTTGAGAACTATCCAACTAGCTCTCAGAGTCTTAGGATTGTCAGTCTTGCTATCTAGTAAATTATAGAACTGGGCAATGGTAAAAACAGACACAGGTTCAAGAAGTTCAGGTTTTTAAAACAGACATCCTATAATCCCATGTAATTTTTAAGTAATTTGCGGTACTACATAAGTGCGTTTATAGCAAACAGAAATGTTACTTGCCAAAATTTTTCCTGGCAAATAAAAGATATTTTATTCAGAAAATGTAAGAGTGAAATTTTATTTGAAGAACTGATTATAATAGCCTAAGTCTTTTTTTTTCTTAGACATAATTGAATTTCTGTTTTAAAATCCATTGCATGAAAATTCAATTTGCCTTGGTACATGCAGTTAGCATTGCCATTTTAAAAGTGACTTAAAATGATGACTCTGAGATTGCATGAATATCCTCCAGTGCATTACCTATTGCATGTCAACCATAGTTCTCAAAGGGTTAGTGTGGCTTCTGGCATTTAGCCATCCATTTGATCACTGACAGAGCCAAGAGACCACCAAAGCATTTCACTGTTGAGTGTAATTTGTCCTAACAGCAGTATTGTCATTTTCATGTGACCTGCAGTGCAGGTTTGTATCAATATTTTTTTCCTAGAGAAAAGTCAGCAACTGACAGACCTCTTTATTGATTTTTAGGAGCTGCTTCTTGCAGTGAAAGGCTTTACAGCCACTGGGCTGTGAACTTATCAGAGATGGTCAGACCGAATGCACCCCATGAGTCAGACATTGGCTTTGTGTGAAAGCCAGCTTTTGAGGGGATTAGCTTTTGAAACAATGAACAGCTTGCCTTGAACTTGATTATTGATCTGTTGACTGTCATTAACAACAACTTAAACATTGTCTTCTGTGAAAATTTTCCTTGAAGAGTCCTGTTCTATGTCTTTGCCCTTTGACCTTTAACTTGCAAACTGGCACAAACTGAAGGAAATCTGGTGTTGCTTCTCCTTTGGAGTGTTAACTGTACTCTAAAACCCTAGTAAGCATGAGCTGTTTCCTTAGAGTAGAGAAAGAGAAAGAGTGTTGATGGTGGATCTGCAGATGGACACTTTGCCATTTACATGCACACTCGAAAAATGCCCTATAGGTAGAAGTGACTTTTAATTTTCCTTTAATATAATTTCAAGTCTAAATTCATCATTTTCAGTACAAATATAAAACTATAGGGGAAAATAAAACCCTCAAAATACTTGAATGGCCAGTGTGGCTTTTATATAAAGCAGGAATTTTATACTAGTGAAAATTTCTTACTCATTTGCTAATAATACACATTTCCAGATGATTTTTAATGAGTGTAGGTACATATTCTTATTTGGAAATGGGAGAGTTTGGCTGCCTTGAATTTATATTTATACTCAACATAGCATGAAAATTAGAATGTCTTTCAGTTAAACAACATGTTTATGATTTGGTTTGGGAAAATATTTTGTAATCATGGGTGGCATGCTGCAAAGCTTTTGCAGATTGTTATTTCTTACAACGGAACATATATAATGTAAGGATAAGAAAAAAGAACAGTTAAAAAAGAGGAATGGCTTTACAGCAAAACATTATGCAATGCAAACTGTATTTTGACAAGATATCAGAGATTATGTATGTGAAGGCCAAGAAAGAAAGCATGGGGAGAGGACCAAAATCAGTCCTATTGCTTTCAGTGCTTCCATTCTAGATGATGCTGATATTATAAAGAATTAGTCACTTCTACTGAGCATGGAGAACTATATACATAAGCTCACTTACACAGTGTTTGCTTATGGGAGGGTTTAATCCTTTTAGGACCTTGATGTCAAGAAAAAAGATGACTGGAAATTTTATTTTGCTAAACACAGAAATGAGGAACTATGTCATTTGGGGACATGGGTAAATCATTGAGGCATTCCATCAACCTGCATTAAACACTGATTTTACTTTTTTTTTAAATGAGAAAAAAACTGAAGCAGCAATCTTTTGCCTCTTACTCATTTGTCACAATATCCTGATCCATCATAAGACTATAAGTATATAAGGGCTAGAAAATAATCATAGCATTAAGAAAGGAAAGCCCCTATCATTATGCTTGAATTCTGAAAATGTCATGGATAAGTGTTGGGTCATATTTACTTCAATATGAGATGAGATTTATATGATAAGAAAAGGCATATACAGCTTCTCTCTTTACTAGAATAAATTTTCAGGCTGTGAGGCTACAAGAGATAAGAAAATATTAAGTTCTATATAATCACAAACATCAAGATTCTATTTGTTTATGGTACACAGAGCACTTTGTGAGTATGGTTCCTGACTCCTCTTCCACTTGGGGTTTGGAAGGAAAAAGTCTCGATCCTATTGGAATAATGAAAGAGAGAGAGACCAGTTGGTCCAGCAAATAAGAATAGTGATTCAGAAACAATGTGGAATGAATTTCCATGGGTCAACAACATAATGTACCAAGTTCAGTATCAATAGAAACATAAAATCTATCAAATATTTTTCATCAAACATCATTAATAGCATGGAAAGTTCAGACCTAGGATTTCTCAAAATGAAAACACATTCATGATCACAAACATAATTCTCCTTCTGTTTCATTATTAATACTTTAATATAAATACAAATGTAAACAAGGTAATGTTCCTTATATAAATTAACTCTATAGTTTATAATTTTAGCCAAAATTATTGTTCTATATATTATTAACTGGACTGAAATGAAGTATTAAAATAGCCAGTCAGTCTGTATTCCCTGTAAAGCAGTAAATCCACATCAAGACTGTAGAGGAGGTTATGAATTTAACTATTGACTCCTTTTAGAACAAAGTGTCTGCTGACATGGCAATCAGAACAGGTGAATACAGAAGCTCTTTACAACTGCAGAGATACCATAGATAAATTAGAGAACATTGTATGATACTAGCAAAGACAACTTCTGTTAAAAATCAGAGGGCAAGGCTTTTCTGAATCAGATGTAATAAATTACTAAGTAATAATTTACAGAAAATAATTACTAAGTAATAAAGGATAGAGACTGATTTACTGAAATAAGCAAATGTTTTCTTTTACTAGTCAGATTGCTTGTAATCTTTTTCTATTGACACAATTTGTTTCATATACAATACACTTATTTTTATTCCCTTTCTGTGGGTGATTAAAAAATGCAATGTGGTGGATGAGAACATTGCCCAACTTCACTGGTAGTTCCAATATGTGGATGATGTGTATATACTGGATCCTAGGAATAGTAATATAATACTTCCAAGTTCTGCATATTATGCTGATATCTCTAGTATCAAATACATGCCCACACGTTGTGAATCTTACATAGAGTAACATATGTGTCCATAATGACTAAATTCAATGTGCTATCTGAAGAGAAATGGATGTTATAATCAAGTAGACTGAGTTAACACAAGAGTCATGAAAAGATCTTTTTTTTTTTAAGTTTTGGAATTATTTCCAGAAACTAATAAAGGCGGTGATTTAATGATAGTATTGAGTCTGTGAGATTGTAACATATACTGAAGTCGTGGATGGTGGTGAGATCTTTTTCAACTGACATAGCGAAGAGTTCATTTCATTTTTGATGCTCTCAAGAGCACTTTCCAAAATATCACAGATGTCAAACAGAACATGCCGTCTAAACCAAAAATGTTAAATTCGGATAAGCTATTTATAAATAGCTGTAAATATAAACTCAGCCAATATATGATATCACAAAAGGTTTTAAGTCAATAGTATTAGAGGATTTAATCATTCCACTGCATCTCATGCACCTTCATGATATTGATTTATTGTGACTGCAGGTTATAACTGGCAAAGGATGTGTATCTATGTTTTAGGTTCATCGTTGCTGAAAAGGGAACCAAAGTTACATCTGAAAAATTTTATCAGGTATATTTTAAAAATTAGAACTTTATATAATAAACAGCAACCAGACGGAGCACCACACCATAAATATGAAAATTAAATACTATATATATTAAATATAATGGAAATGGAGGAAAAAGAAAAATGAGTGTTTTGTAAAATATGAAAACTTAACTACAGCACTCCTTAATACAACTGGAAATTTTACTTTAGCAAGTATAAAAATAGAGAAAAATACAATTTCAAGCTCTTCATATTAGTAATGGGTATGTGATATATCAATGTATATAATTAGCCACTGGTTTTTAGATGTTACCCTACATAAATACATCTGATAGTAATGCACTGCCTTATAGGCTAAAAATGTCAAAAGTTAGGTGTTCAGTAACCTCAGTTGGAAAGATATATGTTAGAATCTCCTAAGAAAAGCCATTTCTCTAGGATAGAAATTTACCTCAGAAATCATATAACATAAACACTTGGCACAGTAGCAAAGAAGTTGCCTTAGTGTTCTAATCTCACCTAATGATAACCTTTGTCTTTCTGTCCTACTGAAATCATTTTGTATTTCCACTGGTATCATTCTGAAATGATTCAGAGATATTTCAGTTCAGATGAACGACATCAATTATAAATATCTTTCAATATTTTATACATATTCCTATGTTGAAACTTAAACCAATAGTATATAAAGCCTAAGAATGAACACTGATCTATAACCCTGACAAATTCACAGAAATTAAGTGAAAAACAGATAAAAGTGTGTCACTATTCTAGTAGAATACTGATGTAGCAGCCTTCGATTTTTAGACACAGTTGTGAGTGAATAATTGGACAGCAACATGCATCTTTTTTTAAAAAACAATGCTAATTCTTTATATGAAGTAAGGGCATAAAGTCATGAGTACTGTAAAACAGTACACAACTGAAGCTCTTTAAGGAAAATGAGGGCATACCCAGTTAATTCATGGTTAGTGCATAAGTATAAAAAAAACGAATGATATTTATGAAGATTTCTAAAGATTCTATGCCTTTCCAATTTAAAGAGCAGTGCATCTTAAAAATCTGTCTTATACTAACATTGGACTGGGGTAATATTCAAGTTTGCACTCAATGTGGCCTTATATTGAAGGCACACTGGGCATTGTAAGACATATACATCATAAACTAGAATGTCATGCTGATTCATATAACTTTGCCATGTGCTCTGCTATAGAGCTGGATTTATATGCCCTTAAGAAGGGAGAAGAAAATCAATTAAATATAGATAGGAAAATATGATAATTGTATCATGTTAGGCCACTTAGATTCAGAGTAAGATGTCATTAACCCTTATTTCACATAGAAAAACCAGAAGGAAAGAATGGTGCAAGGAGTAAAATGATTAACTTTTCGACTTATGAAGATGTTTCTTGAGTATTTTATCTACTTGGTTTTCTCCATGAAAAAAAAACCACAGAAAATACAGACATATCTGTAGTACTTGGTCCGTAGCTAGATTTGATCCCAGGCATAACACTTTTTGACACAGGCCTTTTTATAAATGCCTCATATACGATGAAGCTTTGGTGAGATGTGACTGCATGCTAGGATGCTTTTTTCCTAGGATAGGATATGGTGCTGCTTGTACTTGCCACATTTTGTATGAATATATGTTTCTATGTTGGCCTGTCTTGCTAAGATATGGATGAATAAAGCCTGGTGTGAGCTGTCAATTTACAAAGTCACTAGAATGCATGTTTCATTTGTTCTTTCGTAATGCCAGTTTGAACTTGTTCCCTCTCTATATATTGATAACCCAGTTGTGAAGGTAAAACACAGTTTCCCTGAATTACTGATTCAGTCCTTAAATCAGTGTCATAATCTTTGCTACCACTGAAATAACATCCCAGCGGCCACATTATTGCCCGTCTTCTCACAGCTCTTTAGTAGTACTACACTGCCTGGGTAAAATTAGGGTTGTTTTTGTTTTTGTTATTTTATCACTTCTTTTCTATCTGAAGTGGAATATGTTATTCTTTTATACGTTCATAAATACAAAATTTTACAATCGTAGTTATTTTGTGACTTTCAAACAAACCTGATTTCTTAACAAGGATGACTGGGTGTCTGGTTTTTCTGCTCCTCCAATTCTGAAATTATTTGTTTGCTTTCTATGTGTCACCCCAAAATACAGATGGTTGGGAGGGATATATTATTTTGTGTTGTCTTATGTAGTCTGGCCCCATTTTGCATTCCTTTCCATTTCTACCTTGCCCCTCTTTTTTTACAGATTTGATTTTACCTTCTGTTTATGAAAGCCAGAACTGAGCAGCAATGTATATCAGACATGGGCCCAGAAAATGTTTGTGTTCCTCAGCAATTTCCTTCACAAGTTTCATGCAAAGACAGTTCCCAATCAATTTCACACATTTTCCAATCTCTTACATTGGATTCTAACTTCTTTAGAGTTATTCCCCTGAGGAAAGTGAAATGCTGAGTATGAAGGCTGTTGTCTGTTGATAAGCCAGCTAAGGAAGTTTGGTTTTGGAGAATGTATCTTAAATAATCATACCAGAAAGTAAATACCATAACATAGTGTTTTGTTTAAGGTACATCATGTGTACATGAATGCCTAAAACCTCAATTCTTTGTCTACTTCCTTTTATGTGTAAATTACATAAATTATATATTATAAAGAGAGAGAATAAAAGAATAAAGGGTATTATAGTGGCAGCTTTTTGCTGCATTGGTTTTGACTGCATCAGCATTTCTATTGTGGACCTCTATTTTCAGGGGTTTTAGAGACTCACCCATAAAAATTTGCTTGAGGCTTAAAAGTCTTGAAAGATTTTTTTTTAGGTATATAATTTTAAACAAAGATATCTTGTTTTTATATTATAGGGAGGAAATAAATGGAGTTTACTAGTTCAAATTTGTGCTACTATAACTTTTAATAAACCTAATTTTTAGCAAAAACACAGTCCATAGTCTATTGGTGATTTTTTAAAAGAATCAATGATTGATATTGAGAAAATTGCCTGCTTTATCAGTGTAGTAATCTGTCTTCAAGATGTTTTAAAATCTGTATATCTATATTAACATTATCTTGATTCCAGTAGTGGATCAGTATGATAATGAACACAATTTATTCCACCCATATGAGCTATCTCGTAATATAGATTTGGAAATACATATTGTGTGTATGGTGTGTGTGTGTATGTATGCATGTGTGTGTATATACATACACATACATACTTAAGAGACAGATTAAAGAGAAAAAGCTCCCATAAATTTAGTTTGTCAAATAAATACCATATGGTATATTAAAAAATAATTGCACATACATTTGTCTTTCAGAGCCAGAATGAGATACAAGCAATTGCAAAGGAAGGTTGTCTCTTGGGTAAACAGTAGACATTTTATAGCTTCTTATGAAAATCATTTTTCCTTTCTATATTGTGGTTATGGGAAATTAAAAGAATGTAATACATAAGATTAATGTAGATTTTAAATAATATTAAAACATGAAGCAGAGAGAAACACTAAGAAATTAAATATTTAGGCTATTATCTCTTGGTTGTCTGACAATACTTTGCCTTTATTTTAATTCCCCATGATATTTTCAGTTATGGAGAGGGTATTAACATCTAACTTTGAGCTTTTGGATTGTTCACATTACACTCAACACTACTTCATTAAGTTTCTGATAATATGTAGTTTTCTGTGTGTAAGGAAAGAAATAAATAACACATTTATTTGCTGAATGAGCTTTAAGGTTTGCAAGTTGTTAGTGGGGTTTTTTTGTTTGTTTGTTTTTTTCCCACATAGGATTCTATACATTTATAACATCTTAAATCTGGCATATATATATATATTTTTTTTTTCAGATAGCTTCTACTGACAAACACAAAGCTTGTTTGTGTGCAAATACAAGGCTAAATAAATGGTGCTAAAGTGTATTATGACTGTCAGATATAATCAGGCAAAATTTTGTGGTGCTTAATTTTTTCATTGATTTTATTGATCAATGCATTGAACAGTGTTTATTATTCACAAGTTGTCTTTTATTAGTAAATCAAGGCCTCATAGCACATTGTTAAATAAAATGGTTGACTAGTCTATGTAACAGCTCACCAAGCTACTATCTCTTCAACTCCTTATAATGTTGCGTCATTAAAGGTCAAGGGATCATGCTATTAATCTCATCGCTGTAGACCATTAACATGACTGAACTTTTCCACAAAGTACTTATGTTTACAATGCTATAACCCTTTGACTGCTGCGGCAACCTTTAACCACACAAATGTCACAAGCTAGAATCATCAGCATGGTTCTTGCCATGGCAATCAAAGAGTTAAGGGCTGTGCAGTGATTTGTTTTGTATTTATTAATTTATATTTATTTCCATTCAAGGAGGGAATTTTGGGTGGGGCAGTTTTTGTCTGCTGTAAGTGTCTTAACCTAGGGAAGGGTTAAATGGCTTTTTATACTATTGCATCTTCTGTATTTACCATCAATTCATTGTGTTGTAATTAAAAAAAACTGTCAATAAATAAGAGAAAAGAAAAACAGTTCATACACATTGTTGTTTTACTCAATGAATGATATACATACATTTATAACTAATATGGAAGCTGTAATCTATGGCAGTAGACTTTATTACCTATTTCTTCCTAATAAATATGAAACAGAAAATGAAAATTCTCAAGTAATTTAGGCCAAGACTTCCTGTGTTTCTCTGAATGAGCAAGTATATTAAACTGGCCATATCAACTGGAGAATTGTTTAACAACTAACTAGATGCATGTGAAGGGCCAAGGAGAGGAGCAGGAAGCATTCTTGCATCATATACATTTCAGGCAAGTAACCATGAACACAGAATATGTTAAGATTTCATCACTACCTAACAAGAATAAAGATTAATTTTTGGATAGGTGAATAGAATTTATTGTTTAAAGTCATACATCATGATCGTCTAGGTAAATTTAATCAAAGAAGTTAATTTTTGTATCAAAAGTCTTTGACAGAATCCCATTTAAGTACTTTTTTTTTAAATAATAGGAATACAGTAAAGGATGGCCATGAATAAAAAGCTGACTCATAGAAAACATAAGCAAAGATAAACATTTCCATATCTACATTTTCATAAATTATTTTGAACACAGGGTCAACTATGAAATCTCTTACAATATCAAACAACATAAAAGAGGAGAGCTGAAGCAAGGTAGCTAAGACAATCGTAAGGGATTTAATAATAAACAGTAATAAAGTAATAAACGGTAGACTAGAGTGACAGAGAATTGTTTGTGTTCAGTTCTTTGAAATCTGCTTCTAAGGTTCATCCCTGAGAACTGGCAAAGGAGTTTAAAGGAAGACTCACAGATAAGAGTTGTTGGACTTTTGGAACATGTCAGCCCATAAGAACCTAAAAAGTTAGCCAAGCAACAATTTGTATTTGTATTTGTTGTATTTGTAGAAGGCTTTTAAACAAAAGATAACCTTTATTTTTATAAGGCTGTCAACAACATGAAACCATAAATAATCATGCAGAATTCAAGAATAAATATTCCTTGTTTTTATTATCAAAGAGGAAAAAAAAAAACAGGAAATATCGACCTAATCCAGTAAAGTATTTTTCTTCCATACCTGAATTTTATTTATTTAATATCAAAATATAGTATTATGTGACCTATCTTGCATGATTGTTGCCATAATGAAGGACCAAACTAGAATGACACTAACATGCTATGGAAACATAAATACCACTGAGGTGAGTGACAACGTTTGCATATTTTAAATCTTTTACACAAAGTATTTGAATGGGCATAACTTCCACCCAGTTTGATGCCCTCTTCTTCCTCTTCCTTCTCCTCCTAACCTCCACCTCCTCTCTCTCTTCTTCCCCCCCACTTAATTGTTCTATTCCTTGAAAAAATATATATAATTCACTCCTATCATGTGTTCTTTACACTCGTTCTTTACTTATAATTTTGTAGCACTCCTTACACTTATTTTTTCAAATTTAAATAATATATTTATAACTAAACCTAGTCTAATTCCCTATATTACCTGGCTTCTTAAGAGTATTTAATACTGATAGTAACTTTGCTATTAATACTTCTGCTCCTCCAGTCAGGTCCTGTTAATTTCTTATTCCTTTTCTATACCTATAGTCTGCTACAGAACCTAGCTCATAGTCAGTGCTCAGGAAAATGTTGGCTTCTAGATATTAGGGCTTAAAAATATTTCCCCCTATCATATCTAATTTTTTAAACTAATTCTTGTGAATTTATGTAAGTCCCCTTTATGTTCTTAGTCTCTTTTATTCTACACCCTCTCCTGGACCCTTCTGCACAGACATGGCTTTAGCTTTGTGGATATGATGTCTCACAAAATCCAGACTGACAATTTCCACCCACTTGCTGGACCCACTAATCTGGATTTTTTCTTCTGCTTCCCAGATTCAATCTACTAAATATAAAGCATCAACATCCCTTTTCCCCTAAAATAAGAATGCTTCCTTCTGAATTATTTAATTTATTAATGCACTAAATTCTCTTATCCATGAAAATACTGTGTTCTTGGCCTTTCCCTTTCCCTTTGCCTCTGATGTCCCCCTTTTGATATTTATTAGGTCTATGAATTCTGCCTCAACGGTATTATTGGCATCTAATTTCTCTTTGACATTCTTGTTCTAGTTAGGGTTCATAACTGAATCATCTTGCTTAACTCAATCTCTTTCTTTTCTAGCCTATTTACACATTCCTGGCAGGACAATCTTTCCAAATTAGAGTTTGAATCATATCAAAAATTTTATTATTAAAACAAAAATTTTATAAGAAGACCTTTAAAAATCTATTTTTAACTTGCTTTTCAAACTTTTTCACCAGTATATATTTTTATACCTAAACCATCCAAATATTTGCCACCCCTCATCCATAGCTTAGCTCATGCAAATTTTAATTTCCACTTTTCCCTTCCTTATGTTCCCTGATCTCACTGAACAGATAAAATTCCACCAACTTTGAAACCTCATATTATCTCCTTGCATTTTGTTTTGCTTAGGGTGATCCCAGTATAATTATTAATATTGCATCCCCTCCTTCTCTTCAGAAATCTTCCAGTTTTAATAGTAAGTTATATGATCATACTCATGCAACTTTTAAGGCAAAATCTATAATTTTTTTGTGAATTTAAGCCATTATTCCTTATGAATGTCTAAGCTCTTAGGAACTGCATTCTTCTTGTTTTGTTTTGTTTTGTTTGTTTTGTTGGTCCCCCCTGTAGCTAGCTTCTAATTCAGTGCCTTGAATGAAGAAGCTCTAGAAATGCTTACTACACTAAATCAAATGGTATTTTTAAATGTTGTTATTACAGAAGTTATATTTTGCTTTGTTACATATTCTCTAACTGTTTTTTTTTTTAAGATTTTATTTATTTATTTGAGAGAGAGGCAGTGGGAGAGCATGAGCGAGGAGAAGGTCAGAGGGAGAAGCAGACTCCCTGTGGAGCTGGGAGCCTGATGCGGGACTCGATCCCGGGTCTCCGGGATCATGACCTGAGCCGAAGGCAGTAGTCCAACCAACTGAGCCACCCAGGCGTCCCTCTAACCTGTTTTCTAGGAGTTTTTTGAATAAAGATATTTTAAAGTATTTATTTCTAAGATAAAATCTTTTAAGCAGTTGACCTTCTTTCCAAGGCATTACTTTTTTCCAGAGCTCTTTAAATATTGTTTGTTAAATCATAAAGAAAGCCTCAAGCTTAGGCTAATCTTTTTTTTTTTTTAATATGTATCTTTTACTTCAACTAATCACCTTTTCAACCAGAGGAAATTTTCCAGCAACAGTAGCCAAGTAAAAGTGGGAGGACTGTTTGGGAGGCACCAGTGATTAGAGAGCTGTTATCAGGACTTAAAATTTAAAAATGCGGGGTGCCTGGGTGGCTCAGTCAGTTAAGTATCTGACTCTTGATCTCAGCTCAGGTCTTGGTCTCACAGTTGTGAGTTCAAGCCCCATGCTGGGCTCCACACTGGGCATGGAGCCTACTTAAAAAAATAAAAGTAAAAATAAAATACTCAATATATCAAGTTCTGCTTACTCAAATGTGTGCTTGGATATGAGAAATGGTTATTCATTTTCTTATATTCCCTTACAAAAGAGACAATGTAAAAAGACTTTGAAATAGTAATCATTCTGCCTACCTGAAGGGAAATGCAGTTTAAATTCTTGCAGGGTTAGTGTTGGGTCTATAGGATAGGATGTTGACATAGTACTCAATCTGGAAGATAAGTAAGTTCGGTGACAGAGGTTCAAAAAGGAAAGAGTCAAGTCACAGACAAAAGGAAAGATAGAGATAAACAGTTCAACAGCAAGAAACAGATTTTTAAAAAATTATTTGTTGGGGCACCTGGGTGGCTCAGTGGGTTAAAGCCTCTGCCTTCGACTCAGGTCATGATCTCATGGTCCCGGGATTGAGCCCCCGCCCCCCAGTCCGGACTCTCTGCTCAGCAGGGAGCCTGCTTCCTCTCTCTCTGCCTGCCTCTCCACCTACTGGTGATCTCTGTCTGTCAAATAAATTAAAAAAATAAAAAATAAAAAAAAGCAACTCAGAAAATAGATGTTAAATGCTTCCCTATTAAAAAATATATATATTTTTTGCTTAGAACAGTTACACTAACAATAGCTTTCACCAGAGAATGCTTTATAGATTTTACCTGGCATGTAACATGTGTCTAAAAGCATTAGCAATACCTTCAGGTCAAATGATGGATCAGGAACAGGCATATAATTTCACTTCCTCCAAAGCCCTACTAAAACTACAGGAAATGGATCTTTTCTTTTTTTTTTTCTTTTCTTGTCTCTCTTCTTTTTCTTTTCCTCTCCTCCCCTCCCCTCTCCTTTCATTTTTTTCTCCAAAAGACTTAGGAAAAGGGACTACAGGAGAGAAGACAACACCAACATTTGGGAAGCTGGAAAAAAGAGGACATTTGGTAACTGGCTTAACAGACCCAAGGAATCATATAAACTGTCAGGAGCAGAGAACAATCTCAAAATACATCCCATGGAATGCAGAAGGCTCAGGGAATGGAAGCACCAAGTAGCTGTGGAAATGGGGTAAATAGAACTGAATAAATTAAGAACTAAATGCCGTTTATAGGAAACAGTTAAATACCCTAGGTCCTGTCCAGTTGTCCCAGCCTTTGGGCAACTGCTCTTCCTCTCACCAGCCAATATCTCAAGGTTTGTTCTGTGGAGATGGTAAAAGAAGGTCTCTGAATTGGGGAACGCCAGTGTTCTCTACCAAAAAGAGAAGATTAAGTGAACTTCCATATTTGGAAAGTTAATACAGACACCTCCCAGACTTCTTCTGCTTCATCATTGGGATGTCATCAGCTAGTTTGGGGGAGAATTTGTTGTTGCTGTTTTCTTTAGGTGGAAAAAAAAAAAAAAAGGAATACTCTTCTCTGGTGAGTCTGATCAATCCAAGAGGAAAAACAATAAAATATGCAATATTTTGCTTCCCCAACAAAAGGCCAGCAAGATTACCCTTTATTAAAGTTCATACTGACAAGTCCCACCCATGCAGTCAGTGTTTCCTATTACATTTTGTTTCCTCCTGTGAAACAGGATCAGACAACTGAGGATTTCTAGGCATCTAAAGGAAAGTTCAAACAACCATAGTGACCCAAAGAAACAAACTCTCACAAGAATAACAAGAAGGAAACAGACTGCATCATTAAAAAAAAACTTTCAAAACAATCCTTACTATCTCTTAGAGGGAACAATTTTTTAAATCATTTGCATAGAAATTAAAACTTGATAAGAAAACTAAAAACTCAATAGACTAGAAGACAAAGTTAAATTTTTTTCTTCCGGTGTTCCATTTCTCAGCTATACAATATCCTCCACTAAATAATGAGAAATCCAAGATAATACAGCATTCAGAAGAACAGGAGTTTCAATAAAAGGAAGAAAGAGGTAAAGGGATTATCCAAAACGGTAGTGAAGGACACTTGGAAGGATTACAGTGGTGCACCAGTCATAAAGACAAGCAGTTCACACTGGAGCAGGAAGACCAAGAGAGAAGCATGTTAACGACTCCATCTTCATGACTTTCATCATTGTGCCACCTTTTCCAACCTATGAAGCTATGTGCAATGTGCTCCTTTGGAACATGAAAATAAATGAAGAATACTAACACATAAGATCTGAGGAGTAGAGATTCCATTTTTTTGAGAAATTCAAAGAAATTTCCTACAATAACACAAAGATAAATCCTGGAATAACAGACCTAGAGAACAGCTAGTCCAAATAGGAGAAATGGATAACTCTAGTAGGGGTGTGTGTGTGTGTGTGTGTGTGTGTGTGTGTATTCATAAATAAACACAAAATGAAACCAACAGATTATTTGATGTAATTGACTTTGTGGGAAATTGTACCTAGAGACTTAAGAATAATAAGCGATGGATAAAGAATGAAGCAATTGTAAAAACTAGGCAAATATTAATTTAAGGAACAGTTTTAAAAAATTAAAATATAGGTCCAGTTCAGTGCTCAGTTCTGAATAGGTATAGGCATGATAATGTAAAATTGAATCTTTAATCAAAAACTGTAATGAAGGGGCATCTGGGTGGTTCAGTGGGTTAAAGCCTCTGCCTTCAGCTCAGGTCATGATCCCAGAGTCCTGGGATAGAGCCCCGCATCGGGCTCTCTGCTCAGCAGGGATCCTGCTTCCCTTCTCTCTCTCTGCCTGCCTCTCTGCCTACTTGTGATCTCTGTCTGTCAAATAAATAAATAAAATCTTTAAAAAAAACTGTAATAAACTATATTTAGAGGATGAAGGAGGGGAAGCAGAGGAGATGACACAGGAAGACAGTTGAGTCTTCATCTAACATAATAGGAAATCAAGAGATGATGTCTAAAACTGATTTAAAGTATATCCGTATTACTTAGAAATAATGAGGTGTTCAATTCCAGAAGGAAAAAAAAATTAGCCAAAAACACTGAAAGGGGTTTAGAGAAGAGGAGTGAGGGATAAGGGTGGGAATGCTTGTAATTTTTATAGTGTTATTTCAGCATTAAATGATGTTTTAAATGACTTAACTGCATTAATCCGATAATAGAAAGTTTAAGTGAAAGCACAAAAACTATCTATGGTCAGCAAGTCCAAAATTTGCATGAACGTAAGGATGCTCTGCCCATGACTCCACTGCTTTTCCTCTGCCTCTGGACATTAATCATATTAATTTGATTGCAGTTTTTCTTTCCACCCACTTCCATTCTCCACCCTTCTTTTATAGCATTTGTGGTCCCTCAGTTGGCAGAGAAAAAAGGGAGTGATGAAAATCTTGGCAACACTTTTCAAGGACACTTGATCCTTGCCTTAGGGAGATATTTGGTCAAATGTTTTTGGATGATGACAGCTTAGGAAAGATAGATGTTTCAGTTTATTGAGTGTGAAAAATATTTTTCAGAGGAAGGGTTAGTGGGGTAATAGTAAAATTAAACTGAAACAGGATGTCAACCAACTCTAGGTCATCTGTCCTACCAGAAAGTACGAATCCTGAAGAAATAGGTAACATTCAAGATCTGACACAAATTTTTGTAGGCTCCAAAGAAATACTTACAGCTTTTAACATGTTATATGTCAATTTAATGGTGTTATAGTGAAATGATAAATTATTCTTTCTGAAAAGATGACTATTGGTTCATTTTTCTGTTCCTTTGGTATTAAATATTTACTACATTTTAAATATTACCTAGGACAGAGAATAGGATATGCAAAGTACGGGAGTCAACTTTCCTAAGTTATTGTACCTCACTGTAATTAGCATATTATATAACCTAAGATATAGAGCACAATGTAACATAACATATGACAGGTCATATGAAAAATCTTGTAATATAACAGGTATGACAAAATCATGAGAGAATCCATATGGTGACTCTATTTGGGATTATCATGAAAGACTTTATAAAAAGGGTAATGCATTTTAAAAAGTAGGAAAGTAGCATTTTAGGCAAAAGTTATAATTTCTAGATAGTCATGTAAGTATAGGAGAGCATAGCACATTTGTAAAAAAATTAATTATTCTGGAACTGGGCCCCAGGGACATGAAGGAGAATTATAAAAAATAAGTTCAAAGATTTAGGCAAGTGCTAGATCATGAAAGGATTTTATGCCTCTGAATATTTTTTGCCCAGCCTACTTGGTGATTCTACAAGCTACCAACTACCCTTTTAATGCATTTTTTTAAATAAAATCAGGCAGACTTATGCTATTTTTTCCATTTTTTATTCAATGTATGTAAACTAAAACAAATGAAAAACCAGTCCACCCATTTCTCTAACTCCTCACCCCTGCCTCTTGCAACCACTAATTTGTTCTCTATTATCTATGAGCTTCGTTTTTTACTTGTTTTTCAGATTCCACATACAAGAGAGGTCACTCAGTGTTTGTCTCTCCCTGCCTGACTTACTTCCCTTAGGATAATGCCTTTGAGGTCCATCCATGTCACAAATGGCAAGCGTTCATTCTTTTTTATGGCTGAATAATATTCGTGTGTGTGTGTGTGTGTGTGTGTGTGTGTGTGTGTGTAAATTTTAAGATTATTCTATTTCTGTGAAAAATATCATTAGAATTTTGATAGGGATAGCACTGAATCTGCAGTTTGCTTTGGGTAATACCAACACTTTAACAATACTCATTCTTCCAATCCATGAGCACAGAATACCTTTCCATTTATTTGTGTGTTCTTTAATTTATTTTATTAATATTTTGTTTTCAATATGTAAGTCTTTTACCTCCTTTGTTATATTAATTACTAGGTTTTTTTCAGTGCAATTGTAAATTGGATTATTTTCTTAATTTTTCTATCTGATAATTATTAGTGTGAAGAAATGCAACAGATTTTTGTGTACTGATTTTGTATCCTACAACTTTACTGAATCTCTTATTAGTTCCAACAGTTTCATGACGGAGTCTTTAGGATGGAGTCTTTAGTCTTTATATGCATCAAGTCATCTGCAAACTTCAACAGTTTTACTTCTTCCTTTCCAGTTTGGATGTTTATTCGTTTTACTGCATAATTTCTCTGGTTAGGACTTCTAATACTATATTGAATAAAAGTGGCAAGAGTAGACATCCTTCTCTTCTTCTTGAACTCAGAGGAAAATCTTTCAAGTTTTCACCATTGAGTGTGATGTGGGCTGTGGACTTGCATGTAGGCTTCATTATGTTAATGTACATCTCCTCAATATCCATTTTTTTGAAGAGTTTTTATCATAAATGGATGTTGAATTTTGTCAAAAAATTTTTCTGCATTTATTGAGATGATCATATGATTTTTGATCTTTATTTTGTTTATTTGGTGTATCACACTGATTTGCAGAAGCTAACCATCCTTGCATCCCTGCAGCAAAGCCTATTTGATTATGGTGTGTGATTCTTTGAATATGTATTGTTAAATTCAGTTTGCAAATATTTTGTTGAGGATTTTTGCATCTGTGTTCATCAGTGATGTTGGTCTATAATTTTCTTTTTTGTGTTGTGGTGTCCTTGTCTAGTTCTGGTAATGCTGGCCTCACAAAATGTAATTGGAAGAGTTCTCCCTACCCTATTTATTTTTTGAATAGTCTGAGAAAAATTGGTATTACTTCATGTTTAAATGTGAACCCATCTGGTCCTGGACTTTTATCTGTTCAGATTTTCTATTTCATATTTATTCAGTCTTGGCAGTTTCTCTGTTTCTAAGAATGTATCCATGTCTTTTAGATTGTCCAATTTGTTTGTATATAATTGTTTATTATAGTCTCTTATTTCTGTGGTATTTGTCTAACATCTCCTCTTTCATTTCTGATTTCATTTATCTGAGTTCTTTCCTTTTCTTGAGTTGTCTAGCTCAAAGTTTGTCAATTTTGTGTATCTTTTCAAAGAACCAGCTCTTAGTTTCATTTATCTTTTCCATTGTCATTTTGGTCTCTATTTCATTTATTTCTGCTTTTTATTTCCTTCCTTCTTAACTTTGGGCTTAACTTGTTCTTCTCTTTCTAGTTCCTTGAGGTGTAAAGTTAGGTTGCTTATTTGAGACTTTTCTTGTTTTTCAACATAGGCAAGAACTTCCCTGTTAAACTGTTATTGCTGCATCCCATACATTTTGGTAGGTTGGATTTCCATTTTCATTTGTCTCAGAAATTTTTTTTATTTCTGTTTAATGTCTTCTTTTGTCCACTGGTTATTCAGTAGTATGTTGTTTAATCTCCACACATTTGTGAATTTTCCAGTTTCTCCATATAATTAATTTTTAGTTTCATACCACTGTGATCAGAAAAGATACTTGATATTATTTGAATCTTCTTAAAATTATTAAGACTCTTCCCGTGCTGTAACATATGACCTTGAAAAATGTTCCACGTACACCTGAGAATAATATGTATTCTGTTGCTTTTGGATAAAATGTTCTTTAAATATCTGTTAAGTCCATCTGGTCTAACATGTCATTTAAGGCTTATGTTTCCTTATTGATTTTCTGTCTGGATGATCTGTCCATTGATATAAGTTGGGTATTAAAGCTCCCTACTATTGTATTGCTGTCTATTTCTCCACAGTGGTTTTCTTAGTCATGCTACTAATACCCTTGAGTGAAACAGTCGTTGGTGGTAGAAGCTTAGTGAGATAGGAGAATTGGGAATGATTTATCTGACCTAATTAGACAATGAATAGTGAAAATTATTTTAAAGAGATATATATTTGATACCTAAGATGGAGGCAAACAATCAAATTATCACCTACTTTACCTGGAATAAGGTACCACTGAAGGCAAGGCTTCAGAAGACCCAGTTGCTACTACTACGTAGCTATATGAAAGACATGAAGGACATTAAAACTGTAAGCTAAAGATATTACTTCTAATATCATATGAAAGCTTAAAGAATGAAAATTGTAAGTTAAATTCATATTTTCTTGGCTTAGGCATTTACTGAAAACTAAGGACTTCCTATGAATTTCTTAACTTTTGCAATCACAGGTTTGAGTAAACTAAATATGTTGCCAGATTTCAATATCCATTAATTCACAGCTTCCTTAGATATATTACATAAAATGGAAGGTTGGGTTAGTAAAAAACAGAACTATAGTCATTGAAGTTGGAGGCTTTATGGTATTCAGAGTATTCTCAAATTTCCAGTCTACTATGAGCTTAAGTATCTCCCTCCCCACCTTAATTGTCTCCAGATCTAAAACCTAGAGTCACATTCTAACATGCCCTAAGGAAGAATTAATTATAACACCAAACACAGGAGGAAACAGCTTACATACCAGAATTACAAAATTTAGCTACTTTATGCATCCGGGTTCCAGGGAATACGTATGAGAATGGATTCTGAAGGTGCCAGACCAAAAAGGGAATAATATATTTTTTAACTGGCTAAATTTAGCAATATGGTTTAATTATTAGAGGTTCTGTAACAAATGAACTAGATCAAGCAGCAGGGAATATTGTACAACTGGAATCAAGACTGGTTCCATAATTGATGATGAGATGCCACAAATTCCTTGGTATGATAAAGAAAAAGGATCTGAAGACTTAGTAAGATGGAATGTTGGGGTAGATATATCACACGTGACTCACTCAACCACACCCAAACATATTCCCAGATGAGGGCCCAGAAGGCTGTCTTTGTGATAGGTGGAGGAGCATTATCCACTTTGAAAGAACTATTTAGTGGTTGTACCCCACTAAGTCAAAAAGCTAGCAAGATAAACTATAGATGAAAATGGTTTGCTATTTCAGTGAGGATTCTATTACTATTTCAATGATAGATTCCAAGAATGGAAAAGCCCAAGTAACAGTAATTGATCACCAGAGGCATAAGGGGTGTGTGGTTACCATTAAAATCGGTGGATCTCTGGAGGTAGCTATTTAGTCATAAAAGTCCCTGAGAGTAAAATGAAGATCATCCCATAAAGTTCTATCTGAAGTGTAGAACTGAAAAAAAATAATAAACCTGGTGAACGGAGGCCTGACTGAAGCCTCATTAGAGATCTAGAGCTTTCACAGTTGACCTGAATCAGTTTTTAGACCTGAACAGTTCATAGAGTCAACATCTATAGAAATAAAAATGAAGCATCTGCTTACCCTTGAAGAAGAACCTCACAACTGTGATAGTGAATCTTTCCTTTTCCCTTTCCTAAAGGCCATTTTCCAGGATAAACATGTTCCAGAGTAAGATAAAGATAAAGAGCTAGTCTTTTCATGAATATTTTAACACTGACTTTGCTCTAACCCAAATTCCTAGGGATTGAAATAGCAACTCTGAACTTCTAGACAGGTATCTAATGGAGAGAGGTTTTGATTCAAGGTAGCCCCAAAAGGATCCCAGCATATACTATGGTTATTTACCTAATGAACTGGGAATATTACCTTTAGTGTTTGATAGTCTTTTTTTGGGTATCCATCTAAGTGAAGAGTGATTATAATAAATAGGACCCAGTGGAAGGTCCCAGGGTACCCTATTCATACAAAAATTAAAACTATATCTCTGGAATAATGCATTAAAAACTTAAAGCCATCATCAAAGATTTGAAAAATTCAAAACATAACCATTTAATACTCTGTCTTAGCCAGTGAAGAATATGAATGGGTTTTGGAGAATGCGGTGGATTGTCATGATGATAATCAGATGATGATTTAAATTGTCATGGGTATTCCAGATGTAATCTCTATATTGGAATAAACTTTACAGTCCCTGTCACTTAACTTGTAGCTACTGTCTAACAGATGATTTTTGTTTGTTTGTTTATTCCAATTAGTACAGAATATCAGATTCACTTATTCCACTTGGCAAGAAGAGCAATATACCTCTGACATAGTGCCACCATGGTATGTCAAAACTGTGTTATAGTTTAGTTTGAAGGGAAATAAATCATTATTACCCTTTCATACAATTCTTACATACCAACTACACTGATGACAGAATGCTGATAGAACAGTCAGGAGATGCACATGCATACAGGTCAACATATGGGATATGAATATGAGACAAAGAAATTTCTAGATGTCTAATTATTTAGGAAATGTCAGAATATTCTCTATGTAATAGAGAAATAATATAATATAAATATTAATTATTATTCTTAATATAATATTTATTATATATTAATATGACATTGTATTATAAAATGTTAATGTATTATTAATTAATATTAATATAATGTCAATAACAATAAATTATTAATAAGTTGCTATACCTTACAGACACTGCCATCAAGAAAGAGGCAATGTACTATTGTGGATACAGTTCTTTAACTCATTTACTTAATAATCTAAGACTGCTAAATTTGAGTGCAGCTCAGAGAAAGAGATATTTGTTCACAGTGTAAACAATATGCTATCTAGCTATCTTTACACAGTACACCTTCTCAAGTTCAAACTGTCTTTAGAAGACTCAACATACAGCAAATCTGTGATAAGAAAAATCTTCAGAGCTCTGTAACAAGAATCATGCACTTTTAATCAAGTAACTATTCTCATTTTGAGGAATAATTCTTGACTTGTTATTGTTCTGTATTAGATATTAAACCACCAACCACAAGTGCTGGCATTTTCCATGAACTAAATACCTGTTGTACCATGCCAAAAAGTTAAGCACATCAGCAGGACTCCATTATCAAGGGGAAGTGGAATATACAGGATAAGGTCCAAGAAGGTCATGAATACACAAGCTGAATGAAAAAGTAATGCATATTCCCAATTTACCTGTACCTGCTGCAAAGTCACCACCACCCCCAACCAAGTTACAGCAGCAAACAGGAGGAAAAATTTCCAGCTTGTTGTATGGGTTCTTTGAAATGCTGGTACCAACAGAAAAGGACTGCTGTAGTGTAAGAGTCCAACTCAGGAGTGGCTCTGAAGGAGAGTGGGGAAAAGAAATTCTTCCAGTGATAAATTTTCACTTTGCTAGAAAAGAGGTGGTCTCAAGTGTCTACACTGATGCACAGACTGTGGCTAATAGTTTCACTGGATGATCTGGGAGTAGAAGGGGACAAGATTGGAATCACAGTAACCAATTTGCCAGTGGATACTCTTCATTATTTCAGTTTTTAGAAACAGAGTAATCATTTTCACAACAATGCTTTCTCTTTATTAAAATCAATATCTACTTAACTAATGGTTTTGCTTATAGTTTGAATTTTTGATTATAAACTATGTTATTTGAGATGTAAGAACTTTTTTTTTTGAAAAATATAAGAGATGTGACATTGTCATCTGGCTTGTTAATAGATATTCAAGTTTTTAAACTAGAGGCAAAGCTACTAAACTATTTTAACTAATAGTACCACTTCTATTTTTTTCTCACTTTTCACTGAGAGAGGTAGTGTTGTATGGTAAGTAGAGGTGGATAGGAGTCCAGTGAATCACTGACTAAATTTTGGGAACCAGGTAAGTCATCTCCCTGATCCTTCTGTTCTCCATCTATGCAAAATTATTGTTTTACTAGTCCTTTTCTGTCCCAGGATTCTACAGATGACTGGTATGAGAGGATTATTAAGATGACAAGGCTTCATAAAAAACAAACATTTATATGATAACATGAATAAGCTGATATTACAACAGTTCTTTTGGGGGCTATTTTCGAGTAAAAGAGTTTCATCTCCTAAATCACACATTTTAGATACTGATTTCACATCATATTCTCTTAAATTCGGTACTGCGGTGTTTCTCAAAGATTGCTAACTGGAATGAACATTTAAGGCACTGAGTGGTCATAGATTCCTGAGTTCCACCTCAGCCTTGCTGAATTAAATTTAACAAACACTTCAAATATTTTTGATATTTGGCCAAAGTTTGGAGACACAGTTATTTGCTATTGTTGGCTAATCCTTTCCTGAGAATATTAATTGCTTAGCCAACAAAAATTTTAACTTTCCTGGGAGCAGGGGCCATGTGACACAGTCTTATCATTTCCCATAATGCCAAGCCAAAGTTTGGGGACACAATAGATAGTATATATGTGTGTACATAGTTGGCAGGGTGCTTTTAATTTAATGAACATGGACTGTAGAATGAAAAGGTGATCCAAAGTGTATTTCCTTCTAAATAAGACTTTTTTTTTTCATAGATTTGACAGCTGAAACTGTTCCAATTTGAATTTTTTTGTGGTCGCAAAGCATTCAGTACACTGACAGTGATGTTTGATTTGAAACTCTTTCATTCCTTCACCAGTCGCATGTGAAACACCTCCTAAAGGGCATTTTTAATTGCCCAGATGTTTGTGTGAAATTACTGCCATTAATCACAGTATTGATTATGCTTCTCCTATTTTCCGGCAGTCTTCTATTTTTAAACCGTCCCCTGAAGTGACATACGGAAGCATCCTTGTTATCCATGACTTTCTAGTTTGTACAAATAATTGATAGATGAAAAATTCATTGTGAATCATTTAAATCTGCTGCTTGTGTTGAAAAGGTGGTTATTTTTGTCATTTCCTGTTTGCCACAAAGCATGTTTTTTGCTTGCAGTTTCAACTGGGCCACTTCTTCTCTAGTCAGCATTTCCCAGCACATGGGATTGGCTTTAGGCAAAACTGTCTAATATGCAAAATTTGTTGGCTCTCCTCCATCTCACTTGCCAGCATTCCTCCTCACCCTGCCCCTACTTACTGCCTTTCAAACTGCAGGCTTACAGATTGTATTCTGTTTCAAAGTTCTCAGCTATCAACCAGCTTAGCTTAAAATGTATAAATGTGTATATCTCTTAGACATATCTGCATTTGAATAATCAATACACATTTAACCTCAAAACCAGAACACATGTATGGAATAAAATTTTGAAATTCACTTCTTAAAAATTCTAGCACTAATTAAGAACTATCTTTTAGGTCAACTAAATTACTTTTATTTTGGTGTAAGACAGATTATCAGTTAGTGTTTAATGATGCCATTCTGAGCCTCAGTTCCCTAACTAAAATAAAATTACTGAACTGGATTATTCAAAGTCACTCTGGAGTAGGTGGAGGAGAACCAACACATACATGCAAGCCCACAGCTGACCCATTTGTTCTTCTGTCCCCCAGGTCTACCTGGTATATATACCCAAGCTCCTTCCACCAGCCCTCCAACTGATGGCTACTTCTTATGTACCCCGATGACACACTCTACTCTAAAAAGGATAGACCCACACAGCTCTGGAAGCAGCTTCAGAGTTATTTGGGCAGAGAATTCCAGATCCCAAGTGCCAGAGCGCACGCGCGCGTGTGTGTGTGTGTGTGTGATCTCTGGATTGATACACCTGCTCAGTCCTGTGGGACTCCACACCTTATAAAAAGCAATATAGCCAGAAGAGCTCAAAAAGCAGGAGCCTAGTACAGAGACCCTATTGCCCTGGTGGAAGAATAAGACTGGGTATGGCTAAAGGACTATTCTGTTCCATCCTTACTTCAATGCTCTTATACTTTTACTATTATGTTATTCTACATTGTCCACTGATCCAGCTCTTGGTTAATTCTGTGGTCATGATGGATGTAACCAAATAGTCATTTCCTTCTCATAGAATTTTTAAGATCTCCCTCTCTTTCTGAAAATATTAATAGTTTCATCTTAAATATCCTGTATGTTTATAGTTATTCCTTTTCCTATTTTCTATGCTACACAGTTCCATGAGATGCTTGAGATACAGATTTATAAGCTCTTTAAAATGCCTGCTACAAGTCTGATAATTTTTCTCTCTGTTGTTCATTGTGATGGTGGGAAGGGTTTACATAAAAGTGCTCCAGCTTTAGGACTGGAAGAGAACAATGCCTATGCTGTCTGTCAAGTAAAATTCTTCTCCATGCAGAAATCATAGTCTGGTAGATCTTGTGTTTCACAATCAGATGTTTTTCTCCTTCTCTCTCTCTGCAGTTTTGCAATTTAACCATTCCAAGACTACTTATATATGAATTATATTTATAAATTAAACACTGCTATTAATTCCATTGTTAATGAAAGCGCCTTCAGGGCTCTATCTACTCTGATATCATCTGCCCGGAGCAAAAATATATTTTAAGGAAAAACAATTAATATATTCTACAGAAGAGAGAATTTCTAATTAAAGAGAAACTGATCCCTGACTCTGTCTAGTCAAAAACAGTTCTTATTTTAAAAATTAAATTCCTTACAAATAATTTTAAAAGATTAATCAGAGGGGAAAAAAAGAAAAAGTATTAAAAATTAGTGGCTTATTTATAGACTTTGATTTATAGAAACTAGTAAAGCAGAAACTATTTTGGCTTATATTTTCAAAGTAGTATGTTATGTAGTATTATGATTAATCCTAATAAGAAGAGCTATTGATATATCAATCTCATGGACTTTGCTAAAAATAGGGAGTCACCATAGTTTTGATATCTCATAAACATCAGAATAATTTTTTTCTGTTGCTCACTGTGGTGATGGGAAGGATTTACATACAGTGCTCTAGGTTCAGGACTGGTATTGAACAAAACTGTGGGTTTCTTCTTTAACAACCCGCCTTAATCAATTTGAACTGAATTTTCTGTACTGCTGTCTTTATTTCCCTAGAGTTCTACAAGGCTTTGCCAGTGCTGGACTCAAATGCACACTTGTAACAGGCTCTTAAGCAAATAAGGCTAATAGTTAGGAAAGGCTTCTAAAATCTGGCTGTAAATAATGAGTTGTGTTGATAATTTCCACAATTAGGGCAATATCAAGAGGAGGATTCCAGGCACCTTAGAGAATCTCTGGAAGTCCGACAAATAATGTGCATGTGTTGGATGGAAACATTGATGAATGTTCTGTGCTTATTCCTAATTTTTAGTCTTTCAAGGATTTAAAGAAACAGTATGCCACAAATGCTGCTTCATTCAATTAGTCCAATGAAAGTGTTCTTGAAACAGGTGTGGAAAAAAAATCTGGTGTGCTATAAATGAAATGAAAACAGGAGAAACAATGTGATGTGTATTTACTCTAGCTATATAGTTTACATTTTACAAGAGAACATATTTGGTCTATAGAAAGCAAAGGAAGTCATCAAATTAATAGATGTGAAAAACATGCATTTGTAACATCACTTCAGAGTTGCCGGAAGTTGACTGGAGAGAAAATCCAGTTCTGTATTTACAAACTGTACTGCTCATCAGAGTAAAAAAAATGAATAAAAAAATTATAAAAATATATTACAAGCCATTTTTCACGACCTAAAAAATAACATGAACTGTAATCCTTTGTCAAATATGAATGCACAAAGTAACCTTTGTTTTAACCTTCTCTTTAAGAAAGAATAAATAGTGATGGGGGAATTCAATTAATGTAACTGATGGAGGAGAAGAAAGTGGAGGGTATATCTATAGAGTGGATGGAGGTTGAACAATAAATTTAATCTCACTGGGTTTGAATGAGGATTTTTAGAGTCAGAAATCTGAAGTGAAGTCCAAGTTCTTTCAGTTAAGAGTTGACAACTTTGGGAAAAGAATGTGGTATGGGTGGTTAGATTAAGCTATGCACATGAATTCATGGTTTTTAATATAAAGTTATAGATAAGCATATATGAAAATGCATTTAAATATGTGTATGTATATGTATATACACATACATATATCCTTTGTTGATGGGAGAGGACCTGCAATCAATGACCTCGTTAGCAGCAATAAGCATAAATACAGGACTCAAATCTGGGGTTTTTAAATACCATTACTCACTAAAATGATCCATGGCACATTAGAGAGAAGAGTGATTTCAGGGCTGAGACGGAAATACAAAAATAACCTGGACTATCTTGGTGTGCCAGGAAGTAAGGAAGTGCTTCAAAAGAGATGGGGTCATGTCAAAAGGACAAAGGTATCATACTGAAGGGGGTTCAAGTGGTCAAGGTAGTCAATTTCGGAAAAATTTGAGTGTGAAAAAAATATAGTAATGGATTACAGCACACTAACTAAAATATATATCTGTGGGTTTCTACTGATAAAAATACATAAATGAGTAGTACATAAATAAATGGGACAGAAGGGAACATTTTTCCCTACAGTGGGATGCTAACCGATGAATAAAGAAAGAGCTAGAAAATAATCAATGGATTAAAAAACTGGTGGATTAAAGTTTAATGGGGTACAAAATATTTTTATAGTCTGGAGTTATCTCTTCACAAACTGCTTACTAATTACAAACGGAAAACAGTAACTTCTGAGTAAAGAAACCTGGTAGATTCCACAATAAAAAAATGATAAAGTTAACATTACAAACATTAGGAAAACATCACATGCCTTCTAATAGGATTCACTAAGGAAGAAGAGCAACATGCTGTTTTTGCCAAAACTATATAACTTGAACCTAATGATGAGGAAAAAAAAAAATCCCAAGCTGGGGGATCCTCTACAAAATAACTGGTTTACATTCATCAATAATGTCAAGATCAAGCAAAACAAAGAAAAGCTTAAAATTTTCCAATTAAAGGAGACTAAAAAGACATACCAACTAGCTGTACTGCTTAATACTGGACTAAGAAAATCATAGCTATAAAGTATCTTATTGGGACCTTTGACAAAATTTGAATATGAGTTACAGATTAGAAAAAAATATTTTGTATCATTTTAAAATTTCCTGGTTTTGATAAGTTGTCAAGAGAATACATTTTTATTTAGGAAATACATAATTAAATACTTAGAAGTAAAGGGGAATGATCCTTCCACTTAACTCAAAAAGTTCAGAAACAGAAAAAGAGCAAAACAGAAAGAGAACTGATGGTCACACAAATGGGGCAAAATGTAAAAATTTGTGAATCTTGATAAAGGGACAATATAGTTGTTGCTTTATATTATTTTTGACACTTCCCTGCAAGTCTGAAATTATATTAAAATATAAGTGGTAGTAAAAAAGGAAGGAAGGGAGGAAGGAAGATAGGAGGGTGGGAGGTTGGCTGTGGCCTTAAGGTAGAAAGGGTTTCCTCTGGCTTGGTAGTTTTCAATGTCTAGAATGAAGGGGTAAGGGATGGATGGGTGGGACTTTTATATGGACATCCATCCAAACTTTTTCCTGAGGGGCTAGTTACCAGTTTTTGTGGCACTTTGCTGTTGTCATACTCTTCACTTTGACTATCAAAATACAAGGAAATATTAAATTGACCTGGTTGTTGCTGTATACTTACTCTTTGCTACTCTATTGAATTGCAATATGCCTTTTTGTTGCAATGTTATAATGCTGCATATAATCCTAGTTTGAGAACAAAGTGGAGGAGATTTCAGAGCTAAAATGGTTATAAAATACCCACAGCTAACCTAGCAATCACCAATTTTTGATCTGTTGTATGACTTGGTCGTTGAAACACAATAACTATTCATTTGAGAAGGAGAATTTCTTTTTACTGTTGAGAAAATTAAGTGATGATTATTCAAATAGTATAACATGAAAAGGATGTAATAGAACAAAACCCCCAAAGGCCTGTGAAAGTCTAAATTGGAAAATGCATTCTCAATGCAATTTTAATTAAAGCAATTGAATTTAAGTAGTTGAGATAAACAAGGAATTGGAAGCCCTAAACCTTAATTTATCACTTTGATAGGGCAGATTATAGAAACTGTATTTTAAATGTAGGTCTTCGTTGGTTTGAGCTACAGAACTCCATCAGATACTGTGCTACCAGGCAGACTCCTAGTCTTTTATTTAATTGTCTTCTTGCCTAGTTGATTAAATAAAGATTAGTGTTTATTATCTTTACAGCACTTTAACAAATGAAGCCAAACAGCTTTTCTACGAGTTGGGCAACCCAATGCTTTACTCTCATTTATAGATTGGTAAATAGAAGACTCAAGGTTTCAAGCATCACAGTGACAGGGAAAAGTAGGTCATACATGGTAAATTCTACATAGGTCCCTGAACCATTCCTAGTATGTTCCATGTGTTGATCACAAGAAAACTTCAGATATTTTAACAGTTGTTGGAATTATATGGCACTGGTGAGATTAAGCCTAGCTAGTTTTTTGTTTTTCTTTTAAACATTTCACCAGAGAAGAAAGGGAAAGCTTGTTTTCTAGTAACCACTTATATTAGTTTTCTATTGCCACTGTAACAAATTACCATAAACAATGGCTTAAGAAAAACAAAAATTTATTCTCTTACAGTCCTGGAGGACAGAAATCCTAAAATCAAGGTGTCACCTGGGTTGGTTCCTTGTAGAGGCTCTAAAGCAAAAGTAATTTCTTCACTTTTGCAAGTTCTAGAGGCTGCCTGCATTCCCTGACTCATGGCTCTTTCCTCCATCTTCAACACTAGTGTCTTAACATGGTTATCTCTTTTACCGACTCCACCCCTGCTGCTCCCCTCTTATAAGGGTTCTTATAAGTGTGATTATCTGCTCCACTGGGATAATTCAAGATATTCTCTCCCATCTAAAGATCCTTAGCTTATTATATGTGCAAATAAGCTTTTACTATATAAAGTAACACATTGACAGGTCCAGGGATTAGGATATGGGTACCTTTGGGTGGCCATTTTTCAGTCTACCATAACTCTGAAAATGTATGTAGGGAGGAAGATAACTGATATTCATGTTTTCTTCCCTTTATACTCTTTGGATTAGAATTCCTGAGGTTTTAGGTGGCTATTGAGACAAAAAAGTTAACCACAAGCATATGCCTCATCTGGAATGGAGAACTAGAGAAGCAATATAATATAGTTAATCAGAGTGAGGGCTTTGTAGAGAAAGATTTGGATTCTAACGCTATACAGTACTGGATGAGCAAATCTCTGGTTGATGAATGATCAGGTAAGTTAACACAAAACAACAAAAAGATACTGTCTTACATCAATTCTCCAAATCTCCTGCACCTTTTTTTTTTTTTTAACAAATTTATTTCATATTACCTCCTGAAACATCTTTTCCTCTGGCCCAAGAAATTTCCTGTTGACATACTAACTGAAACACATTGAAAAGTCACCATTATGGACTATGTATCCAGAGGAAGAAAGTATCTCCTTTATCACTCTTTTCCCTCCCTCCTAACTGAAGCTTCTATTACTCTTAACTTGGCCATTTACCAATAAAGAGGCCATGGGCAAGCCATACAATTCTCTGAGCATGAACTTTCCTATTTCTAAAATTGGCACAATAACCCTTACTTCTGTTGGGGAGAAAAATTTTTTCTCTACCCTTCAAAGTATTTTTGACTATTCTAAGAATTAAATTGACATAAGACCAACAAACAGAAGAAAATCAAGTTCAATTCCATACACACAGAGGTTCCCAAAGAATATGAGGTCCATAGGCATTTAGGCAGTTGAGGCTTACATGCCATCCAGAGCTAAGGAAATGGGGATAAGAATCTGGGACTACAAATGAAAGAAGATAATACATAGGAAGATGAAAAAAGAGTAAATGTTTAATAAACAAATGTTTGCTGGGCCAAAAGAAATAACAGGACATAAAAGGTAATTTTAATAGACTTTGCTAAGTTTCTCCCTGTCTACCACATCTAGTTCACATTACACTATAGTTATCTATGATGATAGTTACTTCCTGAATTCCTTTAGGCAGCTAAAGGGAAGGTCAGTTTTGTCCTGAATGTTCTATTTCTTAAAAATAATCAGCTTAAAATAATCCACATGCCAAAGAGACATATTTTGGGGTGGCAAATTTTCCCCTACATTCAATAGAGTTTTGTGAGCTTTTAGTGAGATCGTGTGTGAAGACCAGCTGGCACATATTAAATGGTAGGTAAAAAACAAAAATAAATCCAAAAACCTTGGGGTAGGCTCCTCTCAAGAAATCCATTCCTCAAATTCCATTTTCAGCAAATGCCTAAAAACATGAGGAGTATATGACAATAGAACCAATAGGGGCAGGGATATAAAACTCTTGTCTTTTAATAAATAAATATATTGTACATATATATTTAATAAATACTATATAGTACTAGGTACTATAGTGTAAATACTAGGCACAATTCTCCAGATGTGCAGTTTCAGAGAAGGTAAGTCACTAGATATAACTTGAAAAGTGCTGTAATCGAGAGAAACAAATTAGTTAAAAGTACATGGAGGAGACAGCCTCTTCTTTTTGACATCTGTGGAATAAGGTGGTGAAAACAAGTTGGATAACAGCATAAATGATAACAATTCCTCGATAAGTAAACATACTGGACAAAGAACTTGCATCCTTTGTTCCTTTGTTTTAAGGCCCTGGGCAGATAAGAAAGAAATGCTTCTCAGCCCAAGACCAGAGAAATTACAGGTAAAATACCAGTCCAACAATATCAGCAGAAAATCTTTTTCTTTTTTTTTCTTTAGCACAAAATAATTTTTTTTCATTTTATTTTTTTTTTCAGTGTTCCAAAATTCATTGTTTATGCACCACATCCCGTGCTCCATGCAATACATGCCCTCCTTAATACCCACCACCAGGCTCACCCACCCCCCATCCTCCTCCCCTCCAAAACCCTCAGTTATTTTTATTCAGCCAAATTAGACCTATGTCCTGGTTGACTGCCCAAGAAAACAGTAGTGTTTTCTTCAACTAATTACACCATTTCCTTACGAAGAATAGTCTGAACTTTATCTGATTTCCTCTTTAAATGATAGTCCCTGTTCTAACCAAACTGCTTCATTCAGTACTTTACTCTTCAGTGGAAAGGATAAGGAGACAGTCCCTTGTAGTTAAGCCCTTTGTTCTTTATTTCTGCTCCTATGAAGTATCAATTGTTTCCACCTAGTTCCTCCCCACTGGAATATTCCACAACCTAAAGTCTAAATAATCTGCTAACCACCACAAAAATACCAGTCAAGAGAGCAAACATTCAGAGGGAAAAAAGAGTAAAGTGGGTGTGTGTTGGACTCTTTCTTTCCTAATGAGTTTCAAGCATGTTCCATTTGTCACTTTCATATTCCTTTAATGCAGAATGGAATATGATTTATAGACTTCTATTACTATTAGTAAAATTCCACTGAAACAGAACAATTCAGGTGTCCTCCAGAGTTGTTTATAATAGGATTTTATCTCTATTAGAAAGAAAACAGCACTAGTTCCAGCTGTTCTTCCTTTGGATAAAATTCACTTTTCATCAGTAGAATGTACAAAGTTTAGTTTGACAGCTGGCCTCATATAGTTAAATGCTACTTCATATCATTTAGTTCAAATTTTCTCTCATAATGCTAGGAACATATAAGATGAGACCTAGGTGCTGAATGGCATATTTTTAGTTCTGATAGAATAGGCCTCGTCAACAAAGTTGAAAAAGTGAAAGAAGAATTAAAACAGAACTGCTAAGAAACTTATATGAGTGAAATCTAAAGAATATAGCCTGGTATTTTTATGAGTTTTGCCAAAAGTGTAAAAGAAAATAATAAAAATTGGTCCTGTCAGCAGAACTATATATTATAGAAAATAAAATAGATACTAAAGAAAAATCACAACAAAATGAAAATTTAGTATTTGCGCTTTTCTTGTCTCCATCCCAATCATAATCTCTCAAAATGGAAATTTAAAAAATCCAAAACATCCATGGCTAATCAGCATTCTTACTTAGGAGACATAAACTAAGAGGTTTTATAGTTCACTGAATTTCAGTGGAGGAGGTAACCAACTAACCAACATCTAATTCTAGAACACTTCATTTGTGAACTAGGCCATGATTTCAATACCATATGCAAACAGGTATTAAAGTTGCTTATTTTTTTATCATGACAGCAGGTTGAACCATCTCCCACAAAAATCATACAACCAAGTGCACTATCATTATAGATGCGAAATGGTATATAATTAGAGCACTGGACCTGGAAAGTGTACTGGAGACTCTTGTTAGCTCAGCTGGACACACAAGGCCATTGACTTTAGAGAAGTCAGGATACAGGCAGCCAGCTCTCAAAACCAGGCACACCATCAGCTGGTTCATAGGCTTGAAATAAATTTATCAGGCAGTATTTTAAGCCTTAAAATTTTCATTATTTTTCCTGGCATATTTAATTTCAAACATCATCTATTTTCTCACCCCTTCATACAGCAAGCTGAAAGTTGCCAAAATATCTCTCCCTAATATAGACATCCTGGAATAGGGAGGTGACTAGACACTGCATCATCTTTGGAAGATCTCAGTTAACCTATGAAAGCAGCCTTTCACTATTTCACCGCTGTAGTTATTTCCCATTTAATATAGTCTAAATATGATATGTACATGGGGTATATGTAAGTGTGTGTTGTAATGATCATCTCTTTTAGTATACTACTTTGGCCATAAACAACAAAGTGTATTAGGTAAGAGATTATCCAGAAAGATTCTAAAGCATTATTAAAAAATTAAACGTTTAAATGATTAATATATTTTATACTTATAAATAGTCCCATCATATCTACTATATGTAAAGCTCTGTAAAAGCCTATGTAAATCATGAAACTAACTGAAGTGTTGGGTCATATAGCTATTCATAACCCAGCAAGGGTGGCAGTCGGTGGTGGTTGGCAGGAGATAGAGTCATATAAATAATAGCAAACAAACCAGTTAATGAATAGCATAGCTAACATTTTAGGGCAGTTACTGTGTGCCGGGCACTGGTATTATAAACTTTACATTTATTTTCTCATTTTTTTCTTCATACTTTCATGAAATAGGGTATAAGAAAAACCACCTGGTTTTCCATCTCCTATGTCTTTCTTTCTTGTGTGTCTCCTTTACTTTCACACTACTGCCACAGGCACACAGGATGCTTATGATCACCAGATGTGTGGAGGTTTTCCCCCCACACCAAGCAACTCTGTGACGCCAGCTGGGTGGCACACAATTCAACTCAGTTCTGACACTATTTACCCAGAGGTAGCACCAGATCCCACAAGTTAAGGGCTCGGTCCCACAAAATTTCTTCCCCATCCCCAACTTCAGATGCCGGTCTCAAGCCCTGGTTGTCACCTGTGCTTCTGACCAACCTACTATAGATGGAAGGTTCCAATGATCACCTTGTTGGATTTGACTTATTTGCTAGAGGAGCTCACTGAACGCAGAGAAACATTTATGTTTACTGGTGCAGGATTGTTTGTCCCTTTGAAGCTGTGGTGTGTCACTCTCCTTACGTGGATGTGTTTGCCATCCTGGAACCTCTCCAAAACACCTGCCATTGGGATTTTATATGGGCTCCCTCACATAGGCATGATCAATTTATTAACTCCACTTCGAGCTTCTCACCCCTCTCTGGAGGATGGGAGGTGGGGATAAAAATTCTAAGCTTCTAGTCATAGCTTGGTCTTTCTGGTGATCAGTGCCTATCCAGCAGCAATCTAGAAGCCCACCCAGAGTTGCCTCAGTAGAACAAAAGATGGTCCCAGTGCTCTTACCACTTAGGAGTTTTCAAGGGTTTTAGGAGCTCTGTGTCAAGAACTGGAGACAGAGACCAATATATGTATTTCTTACTATTTCACAGAGAGATACTATTATTGTCCCTGTTTTATATATAGGGAAACTGAAACCCAGAGTTAAGGAATTTGCCTAACATTACATAACTAACAGTGATTCACTCATTAAATGATTCACCCATTCATTTATTTCTCCAATCAACAAATACTTACTCTGTAACTTATCATGTGCCAAACACTGTTTAGGTACAAATGAGGTAGAGCAATTCAAAATTCTTGCTCTGAGGAAGCTTACATATTAATAGGAATAGATCGGGAGACAAACGGAATACAAATCAACATTACATAATATGTCAGGAGGTAATAAATGTAAAGAAGTTTGAAATAGAACAAAGTGATAGAAATAATGGTTGTTGGTAGGGATGTACTATTTTTTTATGGAGTGTCAGAGATGACCTATCTGAAGAGGTAGCATTTGAGCTCTTTTCATTTAGTTTAAAAATTCAATAATGTTACAACATTTTTTTCTTATGAAAACAACATGTGCTGAGGAATATTTAGAAATATTTAAAAAAAAAACATAAAAGAGGAAATAAAAACTTATCAGATAAAATCCAAAATGAAAAGTATCCATTTTTCTACCACCCATATGTAACTATTACTACTGTTTTACTGTTTGTACTATGAGATAATCAGAACATCAAGATCATACTGCTTAGGCAATTCTATATAGGGCTTTTTTTTTTTAAAGGTTTTATTCATTCATTTGACAGAGATCACAAGTAGGCAGAGAGGCAGGCAGAGAGAGAGAGAGAGAGAGAGAGAGAGAGGGAAGCTCCCTGCTGAGCAGAGAGCCCGATGTGGGACTCAATCCCAGGAACCTGAGATCATGACCTGAGCCGAAGGCAGCGGCTTAACCCACTGAGCCACCCAGGCGCCCATAGGGCTTTCTTTTTCTATTTTGGATATATTTCAGTATCACTAAGTATTCTTGTAACATACGATTTTAATACTTGCATAGTATTCAACTACATGAACATGCCACAATTTATTTAACCTTTCTCTTGTATTTATCTTTTCTGTCAGATGAGTATATTACTTCAAAGTTTTCACTATTATAAACAATACCCGGATGATGACTTTTGTACATAACTTGTAGGCTTCTCTTGTTATTTACTTAGAACAAATTCTTAGGTGCTGAATTCCTGGGGGAACCTATACAAAGCCAAATTTTCTTTCTAGAAATTTCTTATATCATTTTCCAACAACCTTGCATGAGTACCAATTTGTAGCACCCTTTTTGACTGAAATTATTTAATATGTACTTCAGCTGATTTTATGAATGAAAAATATTATTATGTTTACATTTGGGATATTGATCTTTTATTAAAAAACACCTAAATTCAGATCCTCAAATCTGGATAACTGATGAGAATCCTAGCTTCTCTGTTATAGGGATAGCAGGTTAGTTAGAGAGACGTCTTTCCGATTCTGATCTGTAGAAGAGGGATGGCAGAACTCATTTTTGGCTTAAACTACTTCATTCATTCATTCATTCATTCATTCATGTTTGTTTTGGTTTTTTTAAGATTTTATTTATTTATTTGACAGAGAGAGGCAGCGAAAGAGGGAACACAGGCGGGGGGACTGAGAGAGGGAGAAGCAGGCTTCCCACTGAGCAGGGAGCCTGATACAGGGCTTGATCTGGGAGCCTGGGATCATGAGTCAAAGGCAGAGGCTTAACAACTGAGACACCCTGGCACCCCTTTTCATTCATTTTTTATCCAGCTATAAAATCGTGCTTACCATGTGACAAAGAGTATTCTAAGCTCTGAGGGGCTAAAATCCCACTAAGTAAATATATGGTCACATTTTCATAACAGCCACAAAAAAAATGTAACTTCACCAGCATACAGACTCCATGAGAACAGAGTTTTTGACTATTTTTGTTGACTAGTATATCCCTAATACCTAAAACAGTGCCTCGAACATAACAGGTACACAGTGAATATTTGGTGAGTGACATAATAAACAAAATAAATAAAGCAACTTAATAAGATAGAGAATATTTGTTGCATGTGTGTGTGCTAATTAATATCAGATGGTTAGAGAGAGGCTCAATGCCAACATAATGTCAGCATGTGCCTTGGTCCCTAAAAGAATTGGTAAGAGGGCCAGTATGGGTGCTTTGAAAACAATGAGGAAGAGGGTAGAAGATGTACTGGAGAGGAGGAATGGGGAAGGCAGATCATGTAAAGTCACATTTGATCTAAGTGAGATGAAAATCTATGGCAGAGTTTTAAACAAAGTAGTAACAAGATCCAGCCTGCATATTAGAAGGAATACTCTTTCTTCCAGATTTTAGAGGCAGAGAACATAAGCAAGGGTACCATTTAAGGAGAGACTGTTGCAATAATCCATGATGTGGTGACAATGCCTTGGAACAGAATATTAGCAGTGGAAACAGCAAAGAAGTTCTGGCTAGATCTGGAGAATACAGCCATCAGAAGTTTCTGGTATTTAGGATGTAGTATGACAGAAAAATCTGAGTCAAGTACATTTCAAGGATTCTGGCCCAAGTGACTGGAAGGACAGAGTTGTCTTTTACTGGTAAAAAGTTGTATAAAGAACATTAAAAAAAAATCTTTTTTTTTTAAATAGGGAATTTATAAATTATTTTAGGATATGTTTAAATTGGTTTTAACAACTTTGTGAAGAAATAAACAGTATTTAATGTTATTGAAAATGCTTTAATCAGACTAAAATTCTTCACTTTAGAAATTGAAGTGGATAATAAGAGAAAAACAAAATGAGTTTATTTTGAATTATTCAGTCATACATATCTTTATAAAAAGCTGTTCTACTGAAATTTAGAGTAAAAGCAGCATTTCATTTGAGCCCTCAAATTTAGTGACACGTAAAGGTGAGGAGGCAGTCTTTGCTGTAGAAAACGTAGTAGCTTTGGCTTCTTGAAAGCCCTTAAGTTAAAAATATGTCAAACATGCCTGATACACATGTCAGTACCTAGAGGACACCCAGTAATGCGCTGACAACACCTAGCAAGTGTTCTTTGTGAGCCCAGGGAAAATGATGTCTGAACTGTTACTGCTAATCTAACTTTATCTTTACCCATAGACTAGTAAGTGCTTGAAAATACCAATTACCCAGTTTTTCAGTGTTGGAAATTTATACATGAATAATTTTAGTTCTTATTATAAATTAGTATTGTCAGCTGAAATTGACTGCATGAATATCTTTACACCTTGCAACAATTTCACTTTGCATTGTACTCTTAAATTTAATCCTTAAAAAATAACTTTCTAACCGCTCTGTAAAATATTCAAACACATTTCAATGCTTTCTTGTAATAATGCAGATGTGGAAATTATTACCCAAATGGAAATTCCTTATGTTTTAGCAATCTAAGGCATCTATATGTCATGATGCTATAGATTTTTCTCTAGGTTTCTTGAAACATCAACAACTCTTTTAATTAAAAAGAAGAAAACTAAAAGACACAGTGATAGGTTTTTGGAAAACACTGTAGGGTAATGTTGTATGGCAATATGAAAGAAATATGTACCCCAGCAGTGAGGATGTATAGCTTCCTCCAATGCAGAGAGTACTGGTCATGTTCAACTAACAAGAGATATTAATAATGAAATTGGTTACAAACACACATACACACTTTTTGGATTTATGTACAGTAAGTTACTAACTGGATCATTTGAAGTAGTCTTAAACAGTAAATTTTATTTTGAGAAAATTCATCCCAAATTAATTCTAAGCTCATGGAGCCATCCTATTTCGAGGCTCACACTAAAAGCTTTTCCCTCTGATTTTTCTCTATTAATACAGAATCCCTCAGGAACCTAAACTCAGGAAGCCTCCTGCATGCATCATAAATTTTCTACTGACATATTTAACCCAACTTCCTCTGTTGGAGCCTAGTGTATTAACAAATAACTCCTCTGACTTCCTAGAACACACACCTTTATTGAGTTACAAAATGACCGTTTTCAGGCCTACTGGAACACAAAACAAAGCCTTCCTTTTACCATGGGCCCATTGAAGGTCACTTAGATTCCTCCATCAACACTAGGAACTGCCAGAAAAATTTAATTTTTTTTTCCTGTGCCTCTTGGCAGTAGAAGAGAAGTTCTAATGAGTCCATTGTCAGCAAACACACTTTCTTGGATTGCAGATTGCTAAATTACACATCAGTTACACTTTTAGTCTCTGGATGTGAATGTGTCAGTGTTCTTCCTCTCCTGAAATTTTGCCAATTAGGAAGCAGATTCTCCTATCCTGTATTTCAAAGCCTTATTCATGGACTGACATTAGTATTACAATTTCAGTAATGGACCCTAAAAAAGCATTATGGCTAAATGGTTCTAATTTCAATTACGAATGACAACTTATAGAATGAATGCTTAAACAGATGCTTCAGACTCCCAACCAAATACACTATGTTCTAATTGCTTTGCAATCTTTCAATTCAAATCAAGTGAACACTTCAGCCCTGTTGCTTCAGTCTCTCCAAGAAGGTAAACACTGGGCTTTAATGGGCTGTGCTAATAATAACTACGCAAAGCAGTTAAACAAAACTCTTTAGAAATTCTTTAGAAAGCTGGCAATAAAAAGAAAGTTCTGAAAAGAAGGCCTGTAAGTATCTGAGATTAGTGCTAAACTTACAAAAACAAAAAACAAAACAAAACAAAAACCAACAACAACGACAAAAAAAAAAAAAACACCTTTGGAAACTGATAGCCTATTTAAAAAGACAGTCAAAGAATTCTCCTAAAATTTTTGTTTTGCTATATAAAGACAACAAAATGAAGTTCAAGGTAGACGAGAGGACTTCCCTTTCATTTCTTTCCATTCTTAGATCCTTATCAGGGAGTAGTCCTAACGAGCTCAGAAAATTTATTTAAAAACCTGTTTTACTTGGATGGTTACTGTATTTTAATCTCAGAGAGAGTAATCTAAAAAAATACTCTTCATGACTCTATCTAGTTACCCATTTCTAAATATGAATCAAAAATAGGTCTGTGAGAAACAATTGGCAATAGAAAGCAGGACACAGCATGAGGCAAGTTATGTGACAATAATTCCTTGCTTTCTGAGCATTCTAAGAAAGAACTGAGGCATTAGGCCAGGGTGAATATTAGGACAATAATTCCAGAGTTAGGAGAAAACACTGGATGAAAACTCAGTGATTCCTATTCTCTCTGAAATGTTTAATTTGACATACGAGTGAAATATATTCATATGATAAAACATTTAGGCACTCAATAATGTTTCCTGAAAACATTTAGGAAATGAAAATGAAAAATGCAGAATTCATTACTTAATAATTATACATCCATAAGTCACTGTATGTTTACAAAGTACTTCCCAATCCTAGTCTTCACTTTAGAGCAAAAGAAATAGAATTGAATTAGCATTAGCCATAATGACTCTCAGCTGAACTGCACTTTACAACTTTCCCATATATTATTTCACTGATGGATATTAAATGATTTGTACTACACCACTCCAAAGCATGCCAAAAGCAGCACTCACTCCCTCCATACCCAGAGTGCGATGAGCTCATTGGGCCATTTTGCCACTTCATCAGTCCCTGCATCATTATCTAGAGAAATATGGTAAAAGTGTAAGTCCGAGTGTAGCTATTTATGGGATACTGCTGAGGAGTATGATTATGGAGTCTCAAACAATTTACCATAACAAGATTTTAGAATGTTTTAATTTCCCAGCTTTCATCAGTTAGAGAATTCCTACTAAAAATTCTGTTATAATTTTAGAACTCAAAATAAGATGGACAAATCAGATCCAATAAGTTTCTGTTCACATTTTATCCAAGAAACTCTAATTCTCCTGAATTCTACAGTTTGTCCAATTTACAGAAGCAGACTGTTCCTTCTTTTCTAAATATTTCAAATTATCTCATTTTCTTAAGTAATATGAGGTTGTTTTAAACTAGTTTTGTGTGCCCTAAAAATATGATTAGAAGGGTTGTGAAACAATATGTTGTCAACAAATAAAACTCATTATCAATATACACTGATCAGCTTGAAATAAACATGAAGCCCAAGTGACACACTGTCTAATAACAACAACAACAAGAACAAATCACTGGGTTGGATATGAGAAATGAATTTTAATTACTGAGAGTTTGGGCTTACTCTTTCCAGGTACTACCACATACTTCTTTCTTTATCACAAGTGAAATATCGTTGCACAACATTACCATTGGGAAAACTCAGACTCAAGAACATCTAAGAAAAACTACTGGACAGGTAGCATGTAATAGCATGGTCTTTAGTCTCAATCCAGTATGATTTTAGTACCAGAGTTTCTACCAACTTAAGCAATTTATTCAAACTTGCCAAGCTTCATTTCCTTTTCTACATACTGGGGATAATAATAATACCTACACCTCATACAGTTATGAGAATTCATTAAGAATATGAATATAAGGTTTTTAGCACAGTGCTTGAACATGGTAAGTATCCAATAAATGTTAAGCTATATGCTATTCATAATTTTAACTTTATCTAGAGATACTGTCCAAGAAGTGGCAGATCTGATCTGATGCTAGTTCTGAGCCCAGAAACTTTGTTCTTAGCCATTAAAGTATACTGCCTTTCATTGTCTGTAAAATGAGAGCATTCTAAATGTACCACGATTTTCTAGTCCGGAAATATTGTGATATTGGGGCACAAAGATGTTTGTTAATCACAATTACTCTATCCAAATTACACAACCCAAATTACTCTATCAGATTGCAGAAATTACTAATTATACGATGAATTTTGTCATTACAAGAAAGTTAAGTGGTCATTCCTTGCTTAGAATCAATTATCTAACCTTAAAAATTTGTGCTAAAATGAGGAACATATCTGTGTAGCTCAGAGTACTTTATTTATAATGTAAGTTTGAAATTAAAGAAAAAAGTCAGGTTCCTTGTTTGAATTCTATAAGAATAGGCATCATCTCAACTACACATATGGCTCAAAATTGGCTCTGCCCACAATGGACTTTTTTTTTTTAATCTTAACTGTGAACCACAAGGCATATACAATTAGTAGGTTAAATTTTCTTTACTTTATTGCTGAAAGGAGTTAGGTGACTCCCACCAGGGAACTGATTGGGTTTGTAAAGCCAAAATAATCCGAATACCTCAGTTAAACTGATTTAAATGAAACTATCTTGATTTTGAGTTATCATTTTGCAATGTCCCTTTCAAGAGCGCAATTTTGTGTAGAGGCACAGGACATCAATGGGAAGATTAAGTTTCTGAATATCTGTGACTGTATTATGTCTTCACATAAGAAAAGTTAGTTCAGCTCACCACATATTATTTGACAATGGCAGAGCTTTCTTTCTGGAAAGAGGAGCTCCGAAAACTGTTTATATTTGGAAAAAATGAGATTTCTTCCACTGGACTGAGTTCTTATTTATATATAATTGTGACTTACTCTACTTTTTCACTGGGGACTATTTCTCACATTCATTCACCCATGAGTTCATGGTCAAGGATAGATCTTGAGAGTGTTTAGCAAGCAACACTCCTAGTAAGATAACTATTTATTAAGTACATACATGTGTATTTAAATTTACCTTTAATATACTGACTGTTTCAATATGAAACTTAATAGAGTCATATTAATAAATTACTGAAAAAAGAAAATCTACATTTTAAAGCTAACCAAATATCTATCACATTTGAAAAATCTACTATATAAGAGGACACGCATGATTTTCTGCTAATATAAATTGGTCTTCATCATGGAGTATCTCAAAAAACTGGCTGCCATTTCATTTATGGATAACACCATCAGGAAATAGAGTAATTTCTTCAAGTCTGTTCTCTTTCACAAATTTTTAGGCGTTATATCAGTTGTGGTTTTCCTTTGAGACTGCCATTTATTGGTCTTTGTCATCCTTTAGAAAATGGAAGAAAAATAAATCCCTCCTTTAAAGATTGATTTACAAAGACGGGAGAGAATACAGGAAAAGCTGTTTCCAGTTTCATTTATAGTATAGTATCTCCATGTGAAAGGAAACCAGTATCCAAGTATATGTGGAAAAAGAGCTTTTAACAAAGAAATAAAAAAGGCGATGAGTTTGAAAGTCATCAAGTTTATCTTTAAAAATTAAATATTCCAAAATACAGTATGGGGCTTTTATTCTTGCCACCTATTTGCTATCTCACAGCCACCCCATCATGTCAAATAACCTGGGCAAGGAGCCCAATGTGGGACTTGATCCCAGGACCCTGGTATCATGACCTGAGCTGAAGGCAGATGCTTAACCAACTGAGCCACCCAGGTGCCCCTATGGAGTTGACTTTCAAGCAGAATCACGGAAGATGCAAAAATAGTTCTTGTGATGCAGAACTTCTTAAGTAGGCTGAATGGATGAAAAAACAGAGGGAATTAGAGAAGAAAACCATTATGGAGATGCCCAGGGCCTGTGCCTGAATTGTCAGTGAGGCTGTGAATCACTGGGTCTAAGGTTCAGTGGCCAATTTTAAACAGACCATGGAAACACAAAATCTCTCCAGGAATTTTCTCCCAAATAGTATGATTTTTTATTTTAGGGCATCCCTGAAGAAATATAGATTGAAGACCTCCCCCCAGATATCAGATTCATAGGAGGTACTGATATTCCAGTGTTGAAGAAAACCCCAAAAATAATTTCTGAAAGCTGTTATTTATAAGCACTTAAGTACCTGACTAGATCTCCAAGATCTATGTTTTTGAAATTTGGAAGAATTGGTTTTCCTGAAGCTTCAGAAAATCTGCTATATGGGTTTAGGAATTATCTTTTAAAACCTTTCTGTGGTTCCTGAGATCAGTGACCACCAGCATAAATAGTAAAGTTAAGAAGAAAGAATTGAGCTGCATTGATGATATAAACTCATGAGCTATTGGAGAAATATGTGCACACTTATCATATTTGAGTGCAGGAATGAGGGCCAATTGTAGAGTTCTAAGTTTTCAGACCTAATGCTGACACAGAAGAACACTAAGAATAATTTAGGGAAGGGGCACCTGGGTGGTTCTGTCGATTAAGTGTTTGCCTTCTGCTCAGGTCATGATATCAGGGGCCTGGGCTGGAGCCCTGCATCGGGTGCTTCGCCCTCTCCCTCTGCCTGCTGCTTCCCTTGCTTGTTCTTTCTCTTTCTCTGTCAAATAAATAAATAAAGTCTTGAAAGAAAGAGAGAAAGAGAGAAAAAGAAAGAAAGAAAGAAAGAAAGACAGAAAGAGAGAAAGAGAGAAAGAGAGAAAGAGAGAAAGAAAGAGAAAGAAAGAAAGAAAGAAAGAAAGGGTTTAGGGAAGACTCTGGGTTCCCCCCACCCCTGGAAAATTCAACATCTTTTTATAATGAATTCAGCTATACATTTATTTCTGGGATATTTTAGTGAGTCTTTGGGATTTTATGTATCTGATAATAAGTAGAATATATTAATAACTGCTTTTATATATCTATAGGAACAAGGGAAAAGCCTCACTTAAGACAGATTTTTAAAAAATGAGTTTGATTTGGGCACCTGGGTCATTCAGTGGGCTAAGCATCCAACTCTTGATTTCAGCTCGGATCATGATCTCAGGGTCCTGAGCTCAAGCCCTGCCTTGGGCTCTGCACTCAGTGGGAAGTCTACTTGGATTCTTTCCCTCTCTATTTGTCCCTCCCCCTGCTTTTTCTCTTCTTCTCTAAAATAAATAAATCTAAAACATAGTAAGTTCGATTTAGACATTCTCCATTATATACCAAGTTTTTTACATAATAGACTGTTTTTACTTGAATATGTATGTTTGTTCCTTAAAGTCAACGAGCTGGATCACTTTGGCAAGCAAGTGTTCTAACCAATTAACTCCCTTTGCAAAGTTTTCAGTTATTATCCTCTAAGATGGCAGATAGAATAGGGTATAGAAAAGACATTGTCTCTAATTCTCCCATGTTGTATACAATGCCTTACTTATACAGGACAACATGAAATAAATGTTATATAACCACATGCAAAATCATATTAAATTTTGCACCTGACATTTGCAATATGGAAAGCTAGATGCCAATAACTTTTTTTTCAAACAATACTTTAAACATTTTTTGATAACACTGAAAAGGAGAAAATTTACTTTCTTATGTATTTTAATTATTATTATAATTATTATGCTATGTTAGTCACCATACAGTATGCCATTATGTTTTTGATGTAGTGTTCCAAGATTCATTGTTTATGTATAACACCCAGTGCTCCATGCAATACGTGCCCTCCTTAATACCCATCACCAGACCAACCCATCCCCCACTTCTAAAACCCTCAGTTTATTTCTCAGAGTCCACAGTCTCTCATGGTTCATCTCCCCATCCAATTTACCCCCTTCATTTTTCCCTTCCTTTCCCCAGTGTCCTCCATGCTATTCCTTCTGTTCCACGAGTAAGTGAAACCATATGATAATTGGCTTTCTCTGCTTGACTTATTTCACTGGGCAAAATCTGCTCCAGTCCCATCTATGCTAATGCAAAAGTTGTGTACTCATCATTTCTGATAGCTGAGTAATATTCCATTGTATATAGGGACCACATCTTCTTTATTCATTCATCTGCTGAAGGGCATCTTGGCTCTTTAACTCAGTTTGGTTATTGTGGAACTTGCTGCTATGAACATTGGGGTACAGATGGCCCTTCTTTTCACAACATCTGTATCTTTGGGGTAAATACCCAGTAGTGTAATTGCCAGTCACAGGGTAGTTCTATTTTTAATATTTTGAGAAACTTCCACACTGTTTTCAAAAGTGGCTGCACCAACTTGCATTCCCACCAACAGTGTAAGAGGGTTCCCCTTTGCCCACATCCTTAAAAGGAGAAAGCTTAAAGCAAAAAATTTACCCTGCCACTCTGTGCCACTGTAATACATTCACTGTTTTATTTTTTTTAAGATTTTTTTAAAATTTATTTGACACAGAGAGATCACAGTAGACAGAGAGGCAGGCAGAGAGAGAGAGAGGGAAGCAGGCTCCCTGCTGAGCAGAGAGAGGACTCGATCCCAGGACCCTGAGATCATGACCTGAGCTGAAGGCAGCAGCTTAACCCACTGAGCCACCCAGGTGCCCCATTCACTGTTTTATTGCTTCAATATAATCTTTAAGAACTTCCTTGCCCAAATTTACATATAATTTAAAATATTACCTCATATTTCCATAGTCTTCAAAAATTTCATATTTTAATGCCTGAAAATATTGTATTACATTGAAGGGAGATTTACTTACATGATCAGTCTTCTGTTGCCAGACGGTATGTTTTTGTCTTCCCTTGCCCCATCCCTGGCATTACACGAAAAAAAGGAGAAAAATTTGTAATTTATACCTCTGTAAGTCTTTTTTTTTTTTCCCTCTGAATGCTTTCCTTGGGATAGATGTATTGGAATTAAGTTACTGGTCAGCAATTTTATTTCAGTTGTCTCTTGCCATAATCTCCCTAGGGAGAAATCACATACTTAGCGTTCAAGTATATTTGTTCATATGTAGATTTTCCAGACTATATTAGATCAAAGTATACCATATGTTTAAATAGAAATATTAACAACAGGTCTAGTAGCAGTCATTTCTGAACAGAGATTTAACTCATTTAATAAAGTAGTATATTTAAAAGAGTATATCAGATAAATTAGAACAACATTCCCAACTCTCTATATCAAGTGCTACAGAAAATAGTATGCTTTGAAATCAGACAAACCTGCATTCAAATCCAGATGTTTCTACCTACATGGTTATTTTCCTCTTTCTCATTGGGAAAAGAAAGGATAATATGTATCTCCTGTGGTCACTGTTAGAATAAAATTAAATGAGGAGGAAATTACTGAGGTCAATGCTTTAAAATCTAAGACCTTTGTGTTCTTTCTAGAGATGATGAAAAGTCATCTGGGGTCTATCTTAAATTCAGTATTAGTTGATTTTGGGGATTACAAAGTGGTTGTCCCATAATTTATGAATAGCAAGCACATTCAAATGGGAATTCAAATTGCTGTGACTGTCTAAGGATTACCAATTCTTGATTTACTTTTATAGCAGAAATGAGATAATGTGAACTAATGGCTGCAGGTGTGAGTTTGATGATATTGCTTCTTTATATCTGTCCCTTATTTAGGCTTCTGTATACTTGTGTATGTCTAAGCCTCTATGAAACTATGTTCATTTTCTGGACAAAAGGACAAAATTATTTTATTGGTCAAATTAAAAAAAGGAGATCTCCAAATATTTGCAGCCCCATGTTTTACAAAAAGAAGCCAGAAATATTTGCCAGTTTGAATAGTATGCTGGACAGTACCAAGTGGTAGATAATTTGCATGTAGAAGAACACAGTCTGAACCCTAGGTAAGGCCACATTTTATTAAGAACTTATATGATTTACCTGTGAAGAGAACACATTCATTTCTCTGGTATTTGAAGGTAGAGAGGAAGGCCTGTGAAGAAAGAGAAAACTAGTAAAGACAAAGGATATGAGACATCAAACAAATGCAGACATTTGTCCTTAGTCACATACAGTTGTTTTTTGTTGTTTGTTTGTTTTTTTCTATCCTCAAAAATATACAGTATTGTTAGGAACTAGTCTCTCCTGGAGGGATCACTGGCATCCCCTCATCAGACAATTTCCTGAAGGTTTAAAGGAGAGTCTAAGCTTTACAGTGTCATGGGGAATTGAAGAAACCATTTATTCTGGTCTTGCATGACAATCATTTGAAAATGATTTTCATAAATTCGACAGTGAGATCTATGCACATTCTAAAGATGTCCAGCTGTATCCTGCTGATAGTCACAAAGACAACTGTCAGAAATTCTAAGTGTTGCATTCTGCTTTACCATTTGTACTTGTCTTATTTCTCCCTTGTTGCTTTGTATTTCCTGCCATATAATTTTATCAAGAATTTTTAAAAAGAGAGAAAAATCCCATAAACTTCAAGTAACATTTCATCAAAGATTACAAAGAGGAAACCACCAAACAGAAGCAGCCTAATGTTCAGTCACATCAAGAGTGTCTACTATGAAACCCATGGATTTGACAGAGGCTTTGTTGAGCTGCCCCGATTTTTTTCATTTGCGTGAGGCAAAGCTGGAAGTAGATGCCTTGTTATACACTTTGTTCAGGCAAAGTATGCTTAATTTACACACACCTGACTTTTCATTCAAACAACTGGGGCAATGCAAAATTTCTCAGGTCATAAAAAGAATAATTGAAAGGATGCAAAGAAACAAAAATTAGATGGATGTAGCTCAAAAATTATATTTGTCACCACACAGATTTCTTTTATTTTTAATTTTTTAATTGAACTTCCTGAAATCTCTAATCACTTCAACTGGACAAGAATAAAAAAAGGATGTTTATTTCTACCTCAATATAAAAAGAAATCTTGGAATACTTAAATTACAGTTAAGTCAATTTCTCTCTACAGATAATTTAGTCTGAAAGAATGCCCAGATGTTAGAGGGATATGTAATCACTTATTTGAGGCCATTGTTTAGCCTCCTCTTTTGATGTTCTTCCACTATCAACGTGACTATGTCACATCCACGTGAGGGGCACAGGGAAAAAAAAGTTGAAAACAATCATACATCAGTTCTAGCTGAAACATAATAATGACCCATTAAGAAAAGTATGTTTCAGTGAAAATAATAAACTTTTCAAATAGTTAAATCATATCCCCTCATGATGGAGAACGTGCCACTAGGTACCGCTAGTACCAAATCTTTCAAGCCCAATCAGTTCCACCATGGCTGGCACCATTAACGGGTGCAGCTGCCGAAGTCAGAATATGTAAGTTCAGGACTTCATCCTCCCCTACCACCCATTCAAACTCAAAGAGCTTTTCCTTGGGCACTGTTTGTTTCCTAACCGAATCCTGATAGAGCCTTAAATTAACAATTTTTTAATTCCTTCCTTGAGTCTACTGACACATAACCTGCTCCCTGAGAGCACTTGGGGAGTCTGCATTATTTTAGAGCACTTAAATGTTTTAAAGTACTCTTTAGTTTGCAAAATCACTAATTTATTGTGTCATGTTAATGAACTGTCCCAAAGCAGCTTTCCAAAAAGGAAAAATGTTTCCAGAAAGTAGTTGATACACTGAACAGAATCTATTTAAAATTTATTCACGTAAGACTTTGAAAACATTAATCAGCTACATGACAGTCTGGGTTTTCATATTTTTAAACCCCAGCCCATCAGTGAAGTAGTCACTATTTAATCATTTCTCAAGAGGCATCCTGCTCTAGTGGAAACTGCAAGGACCAGGGAAAGAAAACAGATTTTAAGTTGTACCCAATGCCAATTGATTGGTAATGGCTTCTTAAAGTACTGGGTAGAAAAGGACTCTGGGAGGACATTGGAAGCAAGGAGCAAAAGGGTGTTGAAATTGAGTAGTGATGACTGTCATGTGCTCCGGAAATGGCCATGACGTTTATGTGCCACAGATCCACAGCATGCATGGGCTATGAAGATAAAAGCCCTAGATTCCAACCATGGCGTTCTAATTTTAAAGTTCTAGACCTTGTGTAACTAAACCTTTAGTTTCAGTTTCCTCACCAGTAAAGAAGGGAAGGATATACCTGTAGCTGTTTTAGTTGCAAAAGTAGAGGAGAACAAGTGAGAAAAAACAAACAAACAAACAAAAAAACCAAAACAACTTACTTTTAAAGCAGTGTTTACTTTTGGTTTTTGTTGTTGAGAAGGTTATTTTTTTTTTTTAAAGATTTTATTTATTTGACAGACAGAGATTACAAGTAGGCAAGAGAGGCAGGCAGGGAGAGAGAGGAGGAAGCAGGCTCTCCGCTGAACAGAGAGCCCAATGCGGGGCTCAATCCCAGAATCCTGGGATCATGACTGGAGCCGAAGCAGAGGCTTTAACCCACTGAGCCACCCAGACACCCCGAGAAGGTTCTTTAAAGTGCAACCAAAAAATCCTTTTTGTCCCAATATGAAACAAAGTTATTTTTCAATAATTAGGCACACAGAGCAGTGCGCAAGCTCATTTTGAACCTCCTTAACCTTACAGTAAAGCCAGCCTTGCTGGCCTGGAGCGCCTCGGAAAGAACATGGCCGGCCAAACTGTTGCCTTTCCCCAGAAGTGCCAGACGAGTATCTCGGGAATCTAGGGAGAACCGGGGATGCCCAGCGCGCATGCTCCCAAGCCCAGGGTTTCCGGGAGCACACGCCACTCGAAACGCAGAATCGGTGAGGGGGCTGCTGGGGCCTAGTGGGCGGCGACTTCCGGGAAGAAGGAGCAGAGGGAAGAGCTGCAAAGCATGTAAAAGGATGGGTCCTGTGGATGTACCTGGGATTCCAGCCTTGAAAGAAAGTGCTTTCGTACTGTGCCTGTGCTTCTAGAGAATGAAATGCCGGCGGCCTGGATTTGTGGGGTGAGCCTCCCTGCTGTAGAGCCACATGAGCATTTAATTACTTCATTTTTTATTGTGGTTAAAGAATAAATTTTGTTGCAACCTCCTGTAAACTCGTATTTTCCAAGTTATAAAATTGAATATACAGAAGACTGCCACCCAATGAGCTAGGTGTAGACACCAAACGCTTTGCTTCCCATTCTTTTGCTTTAGAGATAGTGCTGACACATTTAGGTGTGAAATAATATGTCTGTTATTTACTTCAGATTAATGGAGATATAAATGAAATTATGAATGGCCTTGAAGTGATAACTGTTGAAGTGCATGGTAGTTCTCATGACTTGGTACTTATGTACTTATTAGAAATTTTTCGTAATAAAACTTAAAAATAAAACTTAGGCACAAAAAATCTTTTAAGATATTTTAAGGCCACAAAATCTGAAAATTGCACAGATGAACATATATTTTATTATAATAGCCCTATTATTTCAATTAACCAAGAACTTAATTTAGTTGCCATTAGATTTATGAAGCGTGGAAAGCTTTTGAGATCATCTGATTAAATGTAAATGTATCCTTTTTATTATTTGTTACTTATTTATAATGTCCTACATATACTGCTAAACATGTACATAGAATATATTATAAATTATGAAAGCAAATATTTCCTCAGTATCCAAATTGTTTTACATCACATTGAGTATACCTTATGTTTTCATTTTTTCTTAAATTTTTATTTTTTATAAACATATTTTTATCCCCAGGGGTACATGTCTGTGAATCGCCAGGTTTACACACTTCACAGCACTAACCATAGCACATACCCTCCCCAATGTCCATTACCCCACCCTCCTTTCTCGACCCCCTCCCCCCAGCAATCCTCAGTTTATTTTGTGAGATTAAGAGACACTTATGGTTTGTCTCCCTCCCAATCCCATCTTGTTTCTTTTCTTCTTTTTCTACCCCCCAGTCCCCCATGTTTCTTCTCCACTTCCTCATATCA
>PISX010009865.1:0-74297 GCA_004024625.1 Mellivora capensis | reverse complement strand
CATGGGGAGATGGAGAGGAGAATGGAGTTGAGGGAAATTGGGGAGGAGATGAACCATGAGAGACTATGGACTCTGAAAAATAACCTGAGGGTTTTGAAGGGGCGGGGGGTGGGAGGTTGGGGGAGCCTGGTGGTGGGTATTGTGGAGGGCACGCATTGCATGGAGCACTGGGTGTGGTGTAAAACTATGAATTCTGTTACGCTGAAAAGAAATTAAAAAAAATTAAAAAAAAAGAAAAAGAAAACCTGTCATATACAGAATATAATCAATATATTTAAGGTAAAATATTTTCAAAATTTTAAAATCAAAGGAATGTAAAAATATTTATTAACCAAATGAAAGGTGACTGGGGAAGACTTTTGATTATATAATACAAAATAGAACCAAGACATAAATCGTGACATTCAGTACTGCTTAATATTAAATGCAAAGAGAGGCTTGACCAAATTATATAGTATGTAAATTATATCTCAATAAAACTGTTTCTTTTTTTTTTAAAGAAAAAAACAAAACTTGCTGCCCTCAGAGAGCTTACATTCTAGTAGAGTATTAACTTCTTTGTATTTCAGACCTACATACTTCAGACCATTGAAAGAAACTTAATTAAAAAGTGACATATAGAGAGTCACAGGGAATTTGCTAATGTAACATTTTGAGGCAGCAAATATTTCAGTTAACCCTTCTTGTAACCATATAAAATAAGTAACTTTATTGCCCCATTTGAAAGATGAGAAAAGGTCATGCAGCTTGCCCAAAGCTAAATAATTAGGGTAGATTGTGAATTTGAATCCATGTCAGTCTGATTCTGGGTAATATATTGCCTGGAGTGTGGACCTCTGAGGACATGTGCAAGAACAAGAAACTCTAGAACAATTATAATTTACAACCACTCTAGCAAAGTTCTGAGAGTATATATAACCCCTGGAAGTGAATTCTTATGGAGGCACTCTCTAAGATTTCAGCAAGAATCTAGGTCTCCACAGAGAGGCCACTATATGTGCAACCAAACCATTTCTGATTTCCTCTAGGACACACAGACATCTCAAGTCCTCAGAGCCCCTGCATCTCGATGGTAGCACATGACTGATTCGGAAAATAGTATTCGGGTACAAGCAGTGCTTCTGACCTACGGAACACCTGTATGTAGACGGCAGGCAGGGTAAGTCCAGAGGACTGAGTTGGAGCACAAGAGGATGATGACTCTTGAATTACCATGTGGTAGATCACATGCTGAACATCTGATTCAGACTGTCATAGAGTGAGAGAAAAAATCTTTATTGTAGTAAGCCATTGAAATTTTGGGATCATTTGTTATGTTAGCTAGCTTTAATTACCTTATCTAGCCCAGGCTCCATAAAGCAAAGAAGAGAAAAACTGATAAAGTAAGTAATTTTACAACAACTTGCTATGTGAAAAAAAAAAGTATGATTTATTAGGTTATTTACATGCTCCAGGAGACATTTAAGGGTTAGAACAAAGGCACAAGATAACAAGATAAAATAAATTTAAAATTGGGGAGGAAAGTGAAACAAAGGAAAGTAAATTTAGAAAAGCAGATGGAGCTGGGAGTGAAGTAAACATCGTCTCCACTAAAGGTGGGTCACACATTTGGCTCTAAGCATCCTAGGAACATAGCATAAGAAGAAAATTACAATGAAGTCTGTTATTCACAGTACTCATAAGGCAAAAGCAAATCAGCTACCTAGGAGAAGCATGTTTTTCTAGTTCTAAGACCGGAGAAAAATTTGTCCTGTGGGCCCTCATAAAAATGACAATGTGGAATATATTGAAACACATCCTCAAAGGAAAAAAATCTCCACAGTAAACCCTGCAATGAAATTCATGAGTCTGATCATTTATAAAATCCCTTAGTACAAAGTATTAAGATGATGTTGAGCACAACTCACATTCAGTGATACAGTTTTAGAATGCTGCTCCGTGAGGATCTAACTTAAATTCAGAGATGTAAAGAGAACTGGAAATTAAGCCTAACCCATTTTGTGTAATAATTTTATAATTAGTTGAAATGTTTAAAAGAACCATTTGGTGAGTTTGGTAATAATTTACTCAAACTGCATACATATCCTCAAGAAATACACATTTTTCTTAATTGTAAATTCAGACTGAAAAGCCAAACACAAAAACTCTCAGAGCATAAGCAAAGGTACCCTGATGGACTGTATTAACCACATATGCAGCCCATTGTGTAGAGGAACAGAGTGCCTTTGATCTGATTCCTTCAGTCTCACCTGAATGGTCAAAACAGAGTAGCAGCTTATATGTAATGATCAGCAGTAATGGACCTGGTCATAAATCAAGATTTCCAGGTGGTTCTTAATTGCAAAATTTTTTACAATCAACACATGTAATAAAGTTGGTTCTACTATCACGTATCACCTCTGTTTTTCTTCTACTCTAGCAAAAAAAAAAGAATTTCTTTTTAGAATGATACATCAAATTGATTTTCATGATCCCCTTTCTCATTTAAATTATGTTTCCCTAAAATAAGTAAATAAAATTATTTAATCACTTAGTATCCCAGTTAGAGAAACAACCAGAAGATGCCATGGGGGAATTTAAAGAAACCTGTTCAAGGCAATAACAAGTTCCAGTGCAAGTTAAGTCAGGATGGAAATGGAACATAAATATAACTAGAATCAGTGATTTTCAAATTAAGAAATGTTAGTTTCTGCATTCATTTTGTAAAAATGTATCTATCTATACTTGGCAATTCTCAGTGACAAATATTTCTTTTGTAGCATTGCAGGGTGCTTGTCTCACAGAGTTGAAGAATGAATCTCACCAACAAACGGGTGAAGGGAAGTTTAGTAAGTGAAGGTGAGAACAGAAAGGAAAGATAAGGAGCTCCACTAAAGTGAGAAGGGTCCCAAATGGGTCGCCATTGAAGGCTTTTATGGTCAGTCTTTTATAGAAAACTGACCAGGGAACTTGGTAAATATCTTGTCTATAACATTTAAGACAAACAAGGTGGATTTGTAAATATGAAAATATCCCATCCATATTTAGAACAAACAAGGTGGATTTGCATATGACATTTCTCCACATCTGGGATTTCAGTGATCCTGGTTACTTAGCCCACTGCATGACCTTAGTCATGTCGCCCCCTACCTGTCTCTCTCTACCTACCCTTGACTGTCCCTTACCCACTATGAGTGAATCTATCCCAAAAAATGAATCGTTTTTAAACCTACAATAAAATTGGAATAAGAAACATGAAAGACTTTTAAGGGAAAAAATGGTATTCAAAAGTAATGAAACAAAAGGAAGAGTAAAATATACAGCTTGATCGAGTAAGCCTTTTTTTGGCAGAACTTTTTCATCCTGTTGGTCATCACTAAATCATTCAGAAGGTTGGGAGAATATTTTCCAACCCTCATTACCACACGGGAATTACATTTTGTCTTTTCCTAAAATTGGGTGGGTTTTTTCCCCCCTACAAATGTAAAATTTCAAATAAAAGCTAACAAAGAGTTCTGACTTTAATTCTGCAGCATGAGAAATTCTAAAAACTTGAGACCAAAAGAAACATATTAACTTGAGTTTTTCAATGTAGGACAGAAACATAATTTCTTCACTAAACAATCTATTTCTAAATAAACTCTACCCTACTTCTTAAAACCCTATATAGTAGCTGTTGAGAGAAATGACAAATATTGTACTTTAATTTTTAGAAATACTGTTCTATATAATGTAATTTCAGTCTCCAAAGACTTGTGTGGGTCTAGAAAGTACATTGCTCACTCTATGATATACACACTACTCACTACTTAAAATAATTGGATTTTATTTTTAAAATATAACTTTGGAGTAAACCTCATGTCCCTAAAGATGTTTTCTATTTTGTACCAATATGTGAAATGTCTCATTTCTCTTGAAATTCATTTTATAGCAGGAGAGTATCATACTGAATCAAAAGTTTCTCTGGGATGATTCATATTTTTCTTGCCAAGTATTATGACCGGATTTAGATTGTTAGGCTACATGTATAAGAAACTATGTATGATACCAGTTCCAGGTTTGTATTTCTGTATAACAACCTACCCCAAAATTTAGCAGCTTAAAACAGTCATTTATTATTTTCTCTTATAGTTCTGGAGGCTGATGGGTTCAGCTGGGTAATTCTTGTTTAAAACTCATAAAACTGTAGGCAAATCATAACCATAGCTGGAGTCATCTGAAGGCTTCTTTACTCCTATAATCTGGTGCCCAGGCTGAGGGAGGGAGAGAAGAGCTAGGGGCTGATCTGGCCTATTTTTTCCCCTCATCTTCCCTGCCTTTCCCCCATGTGGCTTCTCTAAATGGTTAGCTTGGGCGCCCTTAGAGTCCTAGTATTCTAGGGGTAGTTAAACTTCTTAACATGGTGACTGACTTCTCTCAAGAAGACATTCCAGTTTGCCTGAATGGAAACTGCAAGGCTTTTGATAAGCTAGCCTCAGAAGTCTCAGGAGGTTACTCTGTTGCATTCTATTGGTCAGGCAGGTCACTAAAGTCAAGAGGAGGGGACTTAGATCGCACCTCTCACAGGAAGAGTTACAAAGATATTATGACCATCTTTAATTTACCACAGTAGCTGTTCAAAAATAGAAGATTGCCAAATGTCTTTAAACTTTTTCTTTACTCCATAGTGAATTTTAAGAGATTGAGATTAAGTTATTATTTATTTAACTAATTTATTAGTTATTAGTTAGCAATTAAGAAAAATAATATGGAAACTAATATGAAGTTTTCCCTAATGCTCAGTTTGCTTTCTGACAAAAACACTTTTAAGACAATGTGTTCTGCAGGTGGTATCTAGCCATTAATAAAAAGGTAAGTAATCATGGAGGAAATAAGAGATCTCGGCAACTTTCTTTTCTGTTCCCAGGATTGTGAGATCATAACCTGAGCCCAAGTCAGATGCTTGAGACATTGAAGTGCTTTTCTCATCAACTTTCAGTTACATTCCAATTTACCTTCTAAGTTATCAGGAGCATCCGAAAGCCATCGAATGCATTTCTGAGGATATTTAGCACTCCCCGAATCAGGTCTGCTGCTACATCACCATCAAGGGAACCACTCTGCTTCCCAGACTCTAAGTAGCATTGACTGGGGCCGCTCACTGATGCTCAGCGGGCATCTGGACTGAGCTGGAGGGTCACATGCCTGACACCTGAGCTGTCCTCTACCTCCTTTTGGTATACTCCTGAAGACTCTCCAGGAAGCCTCTCCAGCAGAGTAGTCAAACTTCTTATATGAATACTCAGGGTTCCAAGAGCAGATGCTCCAAAAGATAAGAAAGGAAGCTGCCAGTATAAGACATGGGCAGGAGACTGGCACAGAGTCACTTATAACAAATTCTCTTAGTCAGAGAGAGTCCAGGGTGCCTGGGTGGCTCAGTTGTTGAGAGGCTGCCTTCGGCTCACGTCGTGATCCCAGGGTCCTGGGATCAAACCCGACACTGGGCTCCCCGCATCGGGCTCCCTGCTGCGCTGGAAGCCTGCTTTTCCCTCTCCCACTCCCCCTGCTTATGCTCCCTCTCTCACTGTGTCTCTCTCTGTAAAATAAAATCTTAAAAACAAAAACAAAAACAAAAAAAGCCCAGAGAGTCCACCTACATTTGGTGAGAGAAGCCACAGACTTTGTCTTGATAAAAGGATTTGCAGCTATCTTTAATTTGTCGCAGGGCCTGTGGGGAGACTGACAGTTCTGAAGTCACATACTCGAGTCTATCCTGAAGTTCCCTTTGGAGTTAGCTGAAAGCCAGATACACAGTGGAGACTCAAATAGTATGAACTAGAAGTTACAATGAAACAAATATATAGGAGACATTGAGTAAGGAAAGGGTTAAGAAAAGTATAGGCAAGGAGAGATGGTGGGTGGGGGTTGTTGCTGACTAGACTCTGAAACTATTCCTGGCAGGCAGAGGCACTAAGACAGAATGAACAGGAGATAAAGGAATAGACCAGACCACCTGGCCCTGGATGTTAGGGAATATTTTTCTTTGCAGGCTACATTGTTATCACCGAAAATGACCAGACCAAAGAAGCAAGTCATTAAGGGTGTTATCAATAGTCCTTACTCAAAGCAAGATGGCATAAGTATCTTAAGGCAACAAGCTTCAGGGTCACGTTTTCAATAAAAGACTGGCCCTAAAATCCCTCAATGGCAACACATTTGGGACCGACAGCTTTCACTTTCTGTTCGCACCTTAACTTACTAAGCTTTCATTTCACTTCACCCTTTTGTGTCCTTGAGATTCATTCTTTGACTCCATGAGATAAGAACCCTGCAATCTTGCAATAAAATATTATTTACATTAAACTGAAAAGGACAATCCAGAAATACTAAATGTGAAAACGTTTCCCAATTATAGTTAAATCAAAATCCTTTACTATATAAAAGCCTTGAGAGACATTTAAGAAAATTTAATTTCCTATAACCTCTATTAGGAGGACACCGATTAGAATGCATTATTACATGCATCTCTACTTAATCAGAAGTTACTTATAGCAATGAAACTTTCTAATTTTTTAAAGTGGGTTGGGGATGGAGAAGCATGACTTTTCTCTTTCGAAAGTTAAGATGAATAATCTTAAGTTAAAGTTAAGATAAATAAGATGAAAGCATATGTTTTATACTCAGTTTTCAAAGCAAGACTTCGTTTACTGTTGCTGTATAAATGAGCCATCTGAGGCAATATATGCTCTCCCACAGATGAGTAACATAAACCTTAGGTGAGCAGGGTCCTTCACAAATCTCATTTAATACCACTTTCCAGCCTTATGTATCACTGCTTTCTTCCCGATTCCCACCAGTCAAAAGACCACCAGGAACACACTTAAAATTAAACAAGCTGGGCTTATTACTCACTGCATTAAGGGAGACAGAATACTGTGAGGAACCATGGGCATCTGAGCAAAAAAAGATGTCAAGACTTACAAGATTTAGGCTTGTTTTCTGTTACTTTGTCTACCTTACTAAATTTCACTTGGAAGAAAGACTAATCCAAGGTTAAGGTGGTAATTGGTAAAGAGGCAGAATTCATCCTATTAGACTGGCTATGGTGATGTTTGGTCATTTTTGTTACTTGAACAATGTTCATGTTTTGTCTATGTTCAGATACCATAAAGGAGTGACCTTACCCTTTTTACTTGATCCACTGTGAACAGAGTAACTTTGTCTGATGCTGATGTTCTGTGAAGTTGTTTACATTCAACGACACCAATTCCCAGTCCAGGCTAACTCCAGATGTGAGAGGCTGCTTTTCTCTTTCACGCTCCGAATATGTCATACCCATACCGGCCTTCAGTTTGCTCTGCCCTGTCTTAATTCTGATCTATTCAGTGACCTATATTTTCGGGAATCCTTCCCTTAGCACTTCAACTCGGTTACCTGACATATTTTGTACTGCTTATCTGGTTACTTGTGTTTACACTTTGTTTCCTCGGATAAGATCACAGCATACGTCTCAGCGCTGGCAGAGTACTGCAAATTACAAGCACTGAGCATATTAAAAAAAAAAAAAAAAATCACCAAAAAAGAAAAGGGTTTATTGGTTTATTTTTGTGTTCCATAAACTAGGTGAAACTGCGTCACTAGATTCAGTAAAATCGTTCTGGAATCCGATCCCCAAAATCCTGACAAGAATTCAGGTTTGAATAAATCATTGCGGATAAGAAACGCGGTAGGTTCTTGTCCGTCCAGAAACCCCAACACAACCCGGCCACCACTCCCCTCACAACCCCTTCCACTGTCCGGGTTGCACGTCAGACTACATTTCCCATAATCCTTCAGAGCCGAAAAGGCGGTACTATGTTCTAAACTACAATTCCCACAATCCTTGGATCCCACCATCTTGTCTCGTTTTCTGCGGTCGCTCCCCATTTCCCATCTTCCCTTTCGGCTCCTACGCGCCGAGGAACAAGGTCGTGAAAAGAGGAGGACTTCGTGGTGCTGTCGTTTGTACCGTCTTAGGGCTCTGCGCTTTTCGCAGAACCTCCAACGGCGCTATGTTGGGACAGAGCATCCGGAGGTTCACAACCTCTGTGGTCCGTAGGAGCCACTATGAGGAGGGCCCAGGGAAGGTTAGTGTGTAAGGGGCCTAGCTTCGTTGGGGGAGGGGGTACCTATCTGCGACTAGCCGAACCCCAAGGCCTCCTGTGGACTGTGGAAAGGGAGGCGGGGAGCCGAAAATGTGAGCTGGGTTGTCGAGTAGCATTCCACTTCCCCTGGAGCCAGGCCAAAGCACAGGACCCTGGCTGCGCTCCGTCACGGTGGAAAAGAATGAGTAGGAAGAGCCGTAGACCCTACCTCGCCCTAGTGCTCCCCTCTGCGCCCTCCAGGATCTGGAGGGTCCTTGAGGCCAGGGCTGCAGATATTTGTGGCTTAAAGCTGAGCTAGAGGTCACCGGACTCGTAGTGAAGGTCATTGGAAACAATGAGGATGTGAGGCCTATAGCTGTGGGTCCACTCTTACCTAAGCAGTTGACTAAATTAGAAGTATTAGTTCAGGTTGGGTTTAGCTTCAGGTGTAAATAGATTAAATCGAGTAATTAGAAGTAAGTACTCCAGTGATCGAGGCCTAGTAGTAAAGGGCTGAGAAAAGGTTTACATGGTAGGGCTTCTTGGTTGTGGAAAAGTCAAAACTTCATAATGCAGTTAACATTGCCTGTGCCTTTACCAGGTGGCTAGTTTCTAACAAATGGGAAACTAGAAAAATGCATTCTATTTATAAAATAACTCCCTTGAAGAAAAAGATTTTTTGATTTTCTAAAATAAAATTTAGCAGTGTGTTATACTTAACTTACTAAGACCACAACCTGGTGCTCAGTAAAGCCAGTTGATTTTTACCGTAAAGTGTTATGTGTGACGAAGAACATGGGGTGTAGAATATAATGTTTAAAAAGATGGGGGCGCCTGGGTGGCTCAGTGGGTTAAAGCCTCTGCCTTTGGCCCAGGTCATGGTCTCAGGGTCCTGGCATCAAACCCCGCATCGGGCTCTCTGCTCAGCAGAGAGCCTGCTTCCCCCTCTTTCTCTCTGCCTGCTTCTCTGCCTACTTGTGATCTCTGTCAAATAAATAAATAAAATCTGTGAAAAAAAAAAAAAAAAAAAGATGGTATGATATATGGTGTACATAACCTGATTACATAAAAAAAATTATCTAGCATCACTTATGTAATCTATAAAATCAGATGATTTGAAGTTCTATTTTTGTTACTTGCTCTTTTTCCCCAACAGAATTTGCCATTTTCAGTGGAAAACAAGTGGCGATTACTAGTTATGATGACTTTGTACTTTGGATCTGGATTTGCTGCACCTTTTTTTATAGTAAGACATCAACTGCTTAAGAAGTAAGGATGTTTTAATTGATCCATCAAACAGGTAATTAATGGATTTCTAATCGTCCCAAAGCAATGTCTTCCCTTACATTTCTTTCTTCCTCCCCTCCCCACAACCCCAATCTCACACACACAGTGTGTAGGGCTGATTGATGTGGCATCGGTGGGAGACAGGTTGATAAACCTATAAACTGATGTTTCTTTGTCTCAAACCCAGTTTTTATTGGCTACTACTGTTTGTCAGGCACAGTTTATATTAATAATCTCATTTTGTTACCTAGCAAGCCTGTGAGGTGGGTGGCTTAACCCAATCCAAGACAAAGATGTTAAGGTGCCCAATATCTCATAGCTAGCATTGGTGGACCAGGATTTTTACCATCTTGTTCCAGAGTTCACACTCCTAACCACCTAGAGTTCTGGTTAGATGATCTTGAGAGCAAAATAGGCTGAAACCAATCTTGTGTGTTGGAAGATTAGTGGATACTTTGTGTGAGAAGAAAAGATTTATTTATTTTATTATTGATTGTAGTCAGAATTTTCCTCAAAGCGACATTATGGGCAGCTCTGTGGGCTGATTAGGATAAATTCCAAAAATACCTTTGAGAAGAAAAGACTTCATTTGTCTTCATTTATAAGGGAATTGATTTACCCAAGCGATCTACAATGGAAAGACTCTGGTGCACGTGATGAAGCAAATCAGTATGAATAAAATCATGATACTGTAAACGCTTTCTGATGTACCAGTCATGAACTGATAAACAATACGTTAATGAAACTGATTTCTTTTTAATGACTGACATTTTAATGCCAATAACTTTTTGTCTTTATTTGCAGATGTGGAAAAGAACATTTTAAGAGGTGCAGTCTCTTTAAAAAATGGATCGAACTCTTGGATTCAACATACTCAATATGTTTGTAAATAAACTTACGGCATGAATCCTTAATGCCTCGTCTCTGAAACATGGAATATAATAACTGTGCTTACTTTTTTGAGAAATAGTCCAGGATTAGTTTGTTTTGTCTAAATATGTGTGTGATTTAGCCTCTTTCTTGTTTTTAGATTTTAAGGGTTTATTTAATTTTTGATTACTAGGTCTGGACCTTGTTGGTAATTTTTTTAATTAAAAAAGGAAGAAGTGCACTTTTAGTTTTCCTTACTTTAAAGCAGTAAAATTGGTTTTCTTCATGAGTGATAATTAATCATGAGGAAAACCAGTAGTGTATGCACAGTGAAGTCCAAGAGGTTATTTTTGTCCTTCAGAACTGTGATCTAAAACTAAAATTTGGCCTTGATAAGTTTGCTGTTGACCAATACTAGTTTTGTTTAGACTAAAATAAAAGAATATATGAAATGAAATGTAACAGCATCTAAGACAGAATACGGAAATATTCCTTTATTCTGGAATTTTAGTAGGAATGGACTAAAAGATGGCTCTGATTTGTAGTTGAATCAGTGAATCAGATTTATATTATGGATAGTGAAAGCTGCTAGCCACATAAAATGTAGTGACTTTGTTCCTGGGGCTTTGAATTGGGGCAGAAAAAAGATAGTGGCTGAATGCTTTAGTCCTACTTTGGTCATTTTTGGAATACCACTCTGGTATTAGAAGAATGCTGTAAAGTAGAGGTTGTAAACTGGTGGTCCGTTTGAGTGCTAGACTTTGTGATTAGGTGTGCTGTAGATTTTAAACCAATATTTAAAAACTAGAATAGTTACAAGAAAGTCTCTGGATTCTTGAAAAATTGCTGCAGGTGGTTCTATATCCTTTCATAGAACAAAGCCACTGCCTAAATTAGTCTTCACCATAACATTAGATGTCCTGTATACCCCTAATGTTAAACTTTTGATTTGCTGGAACCTTAAAAGAACTTTTTTCCTCTAAGTTTATGTGACAGGGCCTATCTTGACACTCTACAATAACCATGCAATAACTGCTTAAGTATGGATATATAATTAAATCTTTATGACTGCGCAGCTTATTCCCTGTACTTGCATTTCATTGCTTTTTGTTTTGTTTTGTTTTTATCCGTTGGTGAATCAGATATCATCCTGTGTTTATGGAAAATTAAGGCTTTCTGCCTTTGAGAAGGTGAAAACAGGAGTTCATTGTTCATAAAATTATTTCAAATCCTTGGTTCAAATCTCTGCTATAAATTATAAACTTAACTGTCTTCGTTTCTTTGGAGGAACTGGGAATAGAAACTCTCGTATTGTTTTCGGATTCAGTAAGCTATATAAAAACATTTTGGTTTTTGGCAAGTCTTAACTGATTTTTTTTCTGAAGTAAAATACATCACAAATCAAATGTTACCGTTAGCAGCAAGGTCTAGGTAGGAAATAATTGAGTTATTAAATTTGTCTTCCTCATTTAAAGTATTTGGGGATTTTATATAAATGAGGAGAAAAAACCCTTTCCTGTCCTGGGAGAGGAGCACAAATTGCTCCATCATAAAAAGGTTTCAGCTAGCTGGGTCTTAGTGCATGAGTATATTGAGTGGCAGAGGCAAGATAACGGTTCAGTTTCTGTATTTGGGTTCTCCAGAGGAACAACCAACCAGATACATATATAGATAAGATTTGTTTTAAGGAATTATCTCACGTGATTGTGGAGGTGAGACAGGTCCAAAATGTGATGGGGGTTGTGCTGAAGGCTGGAGACCCAGGGAAGAATTGCTGTTTCATTCTCTGCCAAAGCTGTCTTGTTAGCAGAATTTCCTCTCAGGGTACCTAGCTGGCTCAGTACTGTGTGAATGCAACTCTTGATCTTGGGATTATAAATTTGAGCCCACGTTGGGTGTAGAGATTACTTAAAAATGAAATCTTTAAAAGAAAAAAAAAGTCCTCTTTCAGGGATGTTAGTTTTTTTCTGTTAAGGTCTTTGACTGATTGCATGAGAGTAACCCACCTTATAGAGAATAATAAGCTTTACTGAAACTCCTTCAGTTTAAATGTTAACGCTCCAAAAAACTCTTTTACAGAAATATCCAGAAAAATGTTTGACCAAATATCTGGACACATGGTTCAGTTAGGTTGACATTAAATTAATTGGCAGGGATGCCGGGGTGGCTCAGTTGGTTAAGCTTCTGCCTTTGGCTCAGGTCATGATCCCATGGTCTTGGGCTCCAGTCCCAGGTTGGGCTCCCTGCTCAGCGGGGAGACTGTTTGTGCTCTTCCTCTGACAGGTGGATAAAATCTTTTTAAAAAGTAACCATGACAATTTCATACAAGCATACAACTTCATCTAGTGTAATATTTAAAGTGTTGGGTTGGATTTTTAAAAGATACAAGATGCCCATGAAAAACCCAGGTTCTCTTGGAAAATTTAAACTGGATGGACCTGTACATCCTGCTTGCAATTGAGCCAGTCCAAGTGAAGTACCTCACACAGATGGCTTCCTTGATTACAGAAGACCTGAATCGATTTTGGCAGGGGACAAGAACTCAGGATGTTTTTAAGAAGAACCACTATTCTTCCATAATTAAGCTTTGACTGCCCTGAAGGAAGGGAAAATACCCATATTTTGCTACAGAGGCAGAACTGTTGTAGGTTCAGGACTAAAACTTGCCTGGATTCCAAGCCAGGCTTTGATCATGTATCCTCTTCCAACAGGAGACTGTCTCAGTTCCTGTTGTATCAAGAGTATCTAGTTGTGAAGATTAAAAGTGGAAGATGTCAATTTAGGCAGTTTGTTAGGCTCCTAACGTAGAGTACTTAAAAGTGAGGCGGAGGAAATAAAGTGGAGATTGTTAAAATTGTTGAAGTTGATTCCAAAGCCATTCTGTGGTTAAGGTTGGTGTTTTCAATTACATGAGCTATAGTTCTAAACGGCTGTCCAGCAGGTATTTCAACCTACCATGTCCAGAAGTGCCTGGATGCATCTAGTGAGCTGTCAATGTCAGTAAAATTCCAGCTCCTTAGCATGTCAGTCATTTCCCTGCAATTTTCAACCTCACCCTGAACGCAGAGCTCCAGTTTTATGTACCACTTCCAAGTCTTAGTTCAGGTGCCATGTTTTCTGTAAAGCTTTCTCCTGCTGATTCTTCCCCATTAGCTCAAACACATTACACATAAGTCTCTAATACCTTATAACCAGCTTTATAATTACCTCAGCATGTACTGTAATTACTGTTTTCCTTCCCTATCTCATATCAGCATATGATCGGAGACCAGAAAGACTATTACTTATTCATGTATCTTGCATGTATAATTTAGTGAGTGGTCAATGGACATTTATCAAATGAAAGTGAAGAATGAGAACTACTTAAAAAGGGCAAATTCCAGGCCTAATCTACACAACAAAATGGTGTATGTCACAGTGTTTTCTGGATAAAAGTAAATTTTTCCCCCAATACTTGCTGAGCTGATTTTTCCAACCAAATGTATATTGAAATAATCCAGTTATTGCAGACTAAATGAGAGGAGTTTGTACCAAAATGTAATTGAACTATGTCACAGCCCACACTGCTTAGTCCATCTAAGCAATGTGGGCAGTGCATCTAAGACAAGCGGATGAAAATAAGTGTGTTGACTTATATTCTAGCCATGAATCTTTCAGACCAGCATTTTGGGAATTAGGAAAAATATACTTTTACCTCACACAATAAATAGATCTGAGTGGACTTAAGGGTCTTCTATCTTAACTCAGACTTTTTGTTCCTAAGCTCGCTCTTTGTCACATGATGGCTGCCATAGTTCCAACCATCCCATACAGATTTTACAATATCCAACAAAAATGCAGTTTCGAGTTACTTTTAAGAGTTAGGAAAGATGTAGAAACCCACCACTCATTGGGCACAAGGGCTATGTATTCATTACTAACTACAACACTAGCAAGGGGAACGGCTGGCACCATAGTAGATTTGAGCAGTTAACTTTCTCTGAAGTCTTCTGGACTTCAGAGGATGGACACTGAAACACGTAAGTCTTCTACTAAAAAGGGAAAAGAAAGTGGCTATTAGTGATTGAAGGACAGTGCCTGCTGCTGCAACTATTCCGTATAGTACAGCTTCCAACTTAGATGTTTGACTTAAGGTTTTGTTTTGTTTTGTTTTTTGTGGTTGTGGAAAGTGATAGGAATTCAGTAGAAACTAGAATACTTAAAGTTTTGAATTTTGATCTTTTCCTGGACTAGTGATAAGCAGTGGGATACTGTCTTGTGATGCTGGGCAGCAGGAGTAAGCCACCATTCCCAATCAACCACACAATAAACTTATAAGAACCATACTATTGTTCACTTCAGTACAGTATTCATTAAACTACATGAAATATTCAGCACTATTATAAAAAAAATGCTTTATTTTAGATGATTTTGCCCAGTGTAGGCTAATGCCAGTGTTCTGAGCATGTTTGAAGTATGTGAGGCTCCCCTATGATGATGTTTAGTAGGTTAGATGTATTAAATGCATTTTTTAATTTAATGATATTTTCTACTTAACATGGGTGTATGAGGATGTAACCCCATCATAAGGAAGATCTGTATACTGAGAAAAGGACCCAAATGTCAGAATGTAATAAGCTTTATATTTTAGTAGATCCAATAATTAAAGGTCTTTAGATTATAACCAGATAAGGTGATTATAGAAGAGAGGAGAAATAGTCTTGCGGGGTTTTTTTTTTCCTATCTCTTTTAAGTAGAAAATAATTTCTCTGTAGTAAATAGTGGAAGATTTTACATGATTTATACTCTGTCTCATCAAAACTTTTACAAAAATTTTGGGGCACCTGGGTGGTTCAGTTGGTTAAGCACCTGCCTTGGGCTCAGGTCATGATTTAGCAGTCTCAGGATCTAGTCCCACATTGGGCTTCCTGCTCATCGGGGAGTCTGCTACTCCTTTTGACCCTCACCCATCTCAAGCAGTCTCTCACTCCCTCAAGTAAATAACTAAAATCCTTAAATAAATAAAACACTGTTGGGGTGCTTGGATGGCTCAGTTGGTTAAGCATCTGCCTTCGGCTCAGGTCATGATCCTAGGGCCCTGGGATCAAGGCCCACATTGGGCTCCCTACTCAGTTGGGAGTCTCCTCCCTCTTCCTCTGCATCTCCCCTGGCTTGTGCTCTCTCTCTCATTCTCACTCTCTCAAATAAAATCTTTAAGGACAATTTTAATCCATTATGAAATATTTTGTTCTCCCAGCTACTGAAATTTTATGGATCAGAGGAACATAGCTACTTTCTATACATTTAACATTAATACAATGAAGATTTTTTTTAGTGAACATATAATCCAAATAATTTATGGTTTATTTTGGACAGACTCATTGAACTCGTATTTCATTATGGGTACAAGCTGTTTGGTCTTTCCCTAACCCGGTATAGGAGTCATTAGGGTTTTTTGTAAGCATGCCAGTTCTATGCACATGGCAGGATTGAACTCTGTCTCCTTTGCTTTGGCAAATGAAAATCAGCAGAAGTGATCTGTTACTTCTTCATGGAAGCTTAAAAAAGACAGTGAATAATTCATCAAGTTCCCTTCCTCATGTTACAGGGAGAGAGCCTCCATTAGCCTGAGTTCCTGAGACCAGAGAGTGCAGCCATTTGTCCAATGTATAGAATGTTGCATTATTTCAAGCCTCTAGGTTTAGGATTGTTACTACAGCAAAACTTGGCCTTCCCTCAATGTAATACTGTGTTACTCCATATGACCTTGAAAAAGATGACTTCTCTGTGTCTCTGATTCTTCCATTGTAGAATTCTATGTCAACTGGATTGGGGCACCTGAGTGGCTCAGTTGGTTAAGCATCTGACTCTTCATTTTGGCTCAGGTCATGAACTCAGGGCTCTAAGATCAAGCCCAGTGCTGGGCTTCCAGCTCAGCAGGGAATCTGCTTGAGATCATCTCACTCCCTCTGCTGCTTCCCACCACCACCTTGCCCCCCACCCCTGCCCCACTTCTGACTCTCATACACAGGCTGGCTCACTCTTTCTCTTTCTCAAATAAATAAATCTTTATGAAATGAATTGTGTGTACAATTGCAAATATGGGTACTACACAAAAGCCTGACTAGGCTAGTAAGTCTTTAATACTTCCCATATGTGGACAGGAGCAAGAATGATGGAGGTAAATAGCTTTTGGCTTTCAAGGTGACTTTTGAGTTACAGTTTTGAGTAACTACCAACTAGGCATTTCCATCTTATCTCTCATTCTAATGGACATCGCTTACACATTGGACATCTATCTTTGTAAAAATTAGAAAATTGAATCTCTTCTTCCAGGTAGACACAGCATCATGGCAGAGCACATTTGTTCCCTAGTCTAGTCATCTTCATTTTACTTTGTACATTGGAAAACAATACAACTCTAGTATTCCTGCACAATCAACTCAAATTTGAGTGTTTTAGATCATTCCTACTAAAATTCACTGTCCTCTCCCAGTTTCCCCAGATATGACAAAAGGCAAATACGTAATACTGATAGTGAATAATTATTCAGTATTTCAACAGGGCTCTATATCCCTTAGAGCAAGCTTTTTGTGTTTTCTTTGGTGGATTCCAAAACTTAGGACCATGCTTGGTAAATATTAAGTTTCAACATACATATTTAGAAAGGTGGAGGTAAGATGAACATTAATTGGATTTAATAATATTTCCAAGTATATGAGGAGCTAGTCTAGGAAATTCTCTCCTGATGCCTACTGACATGAGATGATCAGTTAAATATCTTAACTCTGATTTGCTCTAATTAATATAAAAATTTACCATACATTATGTTCTAAGAGCTTTTCTCAGTGCAGTTCTACCTATAAACTAGTGAGAAATCTCTATTCATGCTCTAGTTCTCATGCTGACTACCAAAATCCGTCACACGTTCCCCAGACAGTATATATTAAGTTGAACCATATAAAATTACCAATGTTTCACATTTTGACCCAGAAAATGGCAATTTCTGATTGGTCAATGGTCATGGTTTCCCTCTTTAGTTCCTGGACCACTCATGGTGTTTCTTCTCTCCATATATAAGAAGGAAGCCTTTGATTTTCCCCAAAAGCAGAGATTAAATGGTTTGTCATGCATGCAGTATAGCAGAACTGAAACTGTTTAACTTGAGTATATTTTATTATTCCCATAATATAATATATATATATATATATATATATGTTATACTCTCATTATTTCATTACCAATTAAAAAACAGGATAATCTAGAATTCTCAAATGCTGCTTTTTCCCTAACAGTCTGAGCTCTCAGGGACATTGCTCCCAATTACAGTACAAAAAAATACTTTCTCATGCACACAGTAGTGATGTGATGTGATGTGATGTGATGTGGGAAGTGAACTGTCAAGAGACATGTTTGGTGAAAAAAAGCAAGTTTTTTTTTTTAAAGCATGAGGACAGGACCCATGGGCAGAAAGAGTTGTGCTGTGATTGTGAGGAGTGATTGGTTATATACTTTTAAGTTGGGGGGTAGAGATAAAGGAAGTTTCTAAAGGGATTTTCTTAAGTTAAAAAGACTTACAGGATCCTGGAGATCTGGCTATTGTCAAGTTAAGGTTGCTTTTTGCCTCTAGCAAAGCATTAACATTAAGGCAGTTGTGAGTTCCTTGAGGGATGTCACACTCTGTCTCAGGTATTTATCAATGGGCTGTAAATAGTAAAGAAATTTAATTTTATCTATATTTCTTTTTTCTATTTGCCTATTTCTATTTTTTTATTTGCCTTTTTTCTCCTCATCAGTAGGATGAGTTTACAGCAAGAATCTGGCTTGCAATTTTTTCCCTTATGGGATTTAATATAAATTGTCTGAAAAAAATCCTCTGAATTTTAGAAAGAGAATTCTAAATATTTTTGTTGTCATAGGGAAAAAAAAGAAAATTCCTGCTATGGACTGAATGTATGTGTCCCCCAAGAATTCATACGTTGAAAACTAATCCCCTGTGTGCTGATATTTACAGGTGGGGCCGATGGGAAGTGGTTAGCTCATGATATTGATGTAGTCATGAATGGAGTTATTGCCCTTTTAAGAGAGACCCCTAAGAGCTCCCTCACCTCTTTCTGCCCTGTGAAGACACAACAAGAAGACACTGATCTGTAAACCAGGAAGCAGGCTCTCACCAGGCCCTGAATCTGCCAGCACTTTGATATTGGACTTCCCAGCCACCAAAACTGTGAGAAATAAACCTCTGTTATTTATAAAACACCAGTGATATTCTGGTACAGCAGCCTGAAGGGATTACGACACCTTAAAAAAAAAAAAAAGACACCTTCTAAGTCTAAATTCCCTTCATGTCCTCCCCAAACCCTTACTGATCAGCAGGGAAGGTAAATTCACCCACAATCTATGACTTTACTGTAAGTTTGATAAAGTGATTTATAAGAAATGCATATATTTGGTCATTTAGATGACCAAAATATGTTCCTCCTGTATATCCTCCTATATTCATTCACAGTTCCTGGCTCACAGATCTCAAAATGCTTGGAATTTCCTGAGATAAGAGAAAGGGGAGCATCTTTTGCTATAATATTTGGTCTCTTGCTCTTAGTTCCCAAAAATGCTTCAGAGCCATGAAGGAAATGGGTGTGTTGTTATTCATTAGTCCCTTTCCATCACAACAGGATTTATGTTAAAGAAGGTGACTTTGGAAAGCACCTAAAGACGCGGGCTTGTTGCCAGGAGAAACAACGTTAAGTAAGAGGGTTGGAAATTTCTATCCCATTCCCTAACTTGCAGGGAGAGGAGAGGGCTAGGAATTGAATCAGTCACTAATAGCCAATGAGTTAATCAATCATGCTTCTATAATAAAGCCTTCATAAAAACCCCAAAGGAGGGAGTTCAAAGATCTTCATCAGAATGCTTCCATGTGCCACAATGCCAGTCCCCCAAGTCCCATGAAGACAGAAGCTCCTTCGTTTTGGAACTTGCCCTAGGTATCGCCATCTGGCTGTTGATTTGGATCTTTTAATATCTTTTGCAATATGGTCGTAACCTAGTGAATAAATGAGTTTCCTGGGTTTTGTGAGCCTCTCTAGCAAATTATTTGAACCTAAGGAGGGGTTTGTGGGAACCTCTGATTTATAACCAGTGAGTCAGAGCACAGGTAACAACCTGGACTTGCAATTGACTCTGAACTGGTGGGTGGCCTTGTGGGACTAAGTGAGCCTTTTATGTGTGGAATCTGATAACTATCTTCAGGTAGATAATGTCAGAATTGAGCTATTGGGTCCAGGAACCACAAGACAGACTAAGGCAGATTTTAAGTTACCTATAAGCAGAAAAATAAGCATTAGGAGCAGCAACATTATGTTGACAGCCTCTACCCCAGGGGAGACTTAAACAGAGATGGGGTAGAGGTAGAGGAGATATGGAGGAGGAGAGGAGGAGGTAGGGATACTGGGGATGTTAGGGTACAGATAAAATCACTCTCAAAAACCACATGTACTCAGAGTAGGAAAACACTGAGCATCCGCTTGAGATCTTGTAAATTGGAGCACTGGATATTGTGCAAATAAAAGGAAGGGACTTCAGAATGAGCAGAACCCAAGGTAGGAATTTTGGAACGGCATCACTTCTGAGTAAATGCAAGTGGCAGGGAAATGCACCTTTAGAGGCTTGCTGGAAGCAAGAGGGGTAAATTAATTTTTTTGTTAAAAAAAAGGTGGGGGGAGAGTCATAAGGGGAAAATTAAAGTTCTTATGAAAAAGGAGAGAGAGAGCGAGAAAGTGAGGGAGAGAGAGAGAGTCATAAAAACAGTAGACAAACCTAAGCCGTCTCACTGAAACAAGTGAGATCTTGGTTAAACAGTAATATTTCACCACATCAGAAGAAAAGAATGCCTTTGAATTAAGAAACCTAGTTAGACTCCTCAAACTCTCTCTGGCTACATAAATTGTATTACTAGTACAGGAAAATCATATTTCAAAGTGAATTGCATATGCCAGGTTCATACAAAGTTACTGTAAGAAATTTAGATTCATAGAATTTCATTTTAACTGATGACAGTTCTACAATAAACACCATCCTTGAAGCAGAAGAAATCTTAACACATCCAATTTGAATAAAATATCCTTAAACATTTGCAAATACTGAAGAAAAGACACTTTAAATTAAAAATTTAAAAACTGGGGGTGCCTGGGTGGTTCAGTGGGTTGAGCCTCTAGAGCCTTTGGCTCAGGTCATGATCTCAGGGTCCTGGGATCGAGTCCCGCATCGGGCTCTCTGCTAGGCGGGGAGCCTGCTTCCTCCTCTCTCTCTCTTCCTGCCTCTCTGCCTACTTCTGATCTGTCAAATAAATTAAAAAAAAATTTTTAAAAACTGGGTTATAGACATTGGGGAGGGTATGTGCTATGGTGAGTGCTGTGAAGTGTGTAAGCCTGACGATTCATAGACCTGTACCCCTGGGACAAATAATATATGTTAAAATAAATAATAAAAATTAAAAAACTTAGAACAGGAGTTGGGGTTAGGGGGTGTGAAGCAAAAGCTGACCAAACAGGAAAAAAATAGAGGAAAAAACCAACAATGATCTTTGGAGTTATAAGATTCCTAAAGAAGGATAGATTTGCCAAAAATTTAATAAGGGAACCAAGGGAAAGGAATAAAACAGCTCAGAAATAAACACAAAACAAAGACATAAAGAAGTAAAATTTACATACAGCGAAAAGGACGAAATCTTAGTGGCTATTTGATGAATTTAGATGAATACATGCCCCTATTTAATGCAAAGCTTAAGTGTAAAAAGTTCCCTGCAAAAAAAAAAAAAAAAAAAGTTTCCTGCTACCTACCCTTCCCCATCAATCCTTGTCCCCATCTCCCAGAAGCAACAAGTCTTCTGATTATTTTCACCATAGATTAGTCTCTTCCACAACTCCACAGGATATGTAATTTTTATGTATAAAAGTTTCAGAGCAGAAGGATGCTTTAGATATTCCTATTAAATGACCTGTTAAATTATCTTAGGAAACAGGAACATTATTATAAATTCTAGTATTTTCAAAGCATATCCCAGAGAGAACCTGACCCGAGAAGTTACAGATGACATAACACAGCTGAAGAAGAGCTATGGAATATGGAGTAAGAGAATGTATGGAGTGAGGGATGCCTGGGTGGTGCAGTTGGTTAAGCCGCTGCCTTAGGCTCAGGTCATGATCCCAGGATCCTGGGATCAAGTCCCGCATCGGACTCCTTGCTCGGCAAGGAGCCTGCTTCTCTCTCTGCCTCTGCCTGCCACTCTGCCTGCTTGTGTGTTTGCGTGCTTTCTCTCTCTCTCTCTAATAAATAAATAAATAAATAAATAAATAAATAAATAAAATCTTTAAAAAAAAAAGAATCTATGGAGTGAAAGAATGAACAGCATCATATCAGACTAATAAGAATTTTTTTCTCAGAAGTATCTTAAGAAACATGCACAGAAAAGACTAAAAGGATTGACAAAGATTAAAAGAATGAAATAGCCTTCAAGGCACCTGCTGCATATTTACATTTTTGTGTCCCTAGCACCTAGCCCAGTCTCTGGTAAGCAAGTAAGTACTCAGTTAATGTTTGTGGAAGTGAATAATCTGAGGAGTATTTCAAGTATACAGAAGAACACAAACATAGCTGAATATATGAGAATAAGTAAGACTTCTGGAAATCTGAAGAGACCCTTGGCCTTACTGACTACCTTAAGATGAGACTAGCCCGATAAGTGTGGTACAACTAAGGTCATGGTGGGACAGGATGGGTGGGTGGGGGATGAATGTGACAACTTAAGATCTAGGATTGATGGTGGGCTACAACCACTTACAATTCTGAACATGTGGGTGACAAGAGCAATATCAATTTGCAACTACCTGCCTGATAGCCTAGTAAGTAAAGAAACTGGGAAAGAAGAATAACCAGGAAGAGGTAACCTGAGAATGGGAATACGAGGGTCAGTCAGGGTTAGAACCTGACTAACCTAAAAGTGGCAGGGTTGCGTACTCACTATGAGATATTTGGAAATGAAATGCAGGAAAGTACTGTTTCTTGTTGCCCCTAATTGTCTTTTTTCCATAACAGGCTTGCAATGTCTGTGCACTTTATTAGATTACTTAGTGATTGTATTAAATTGTGGAAAATGCAAAAAACTGGATCTTTACTGTGACTCAAAAAAGAAATGAGAATAGGAAATTCTTCAAGAGGCCAGCCAATGTGAAAAGTATCTTGGCTTTTTTGTCTCTACTGCTAATTTAATTCTAGTCTTAAAATCTTAAGGCCCCTACATTCCAAGACCTGTGGTAAAATAAAGTCTTTTGATGTCTTGAATACTTAGCACTTTCTCTGACATTATAAAATAACTTTATAGTGCAGTTAATCAAGTGACAGTAAGAAGTAGTACTCTACAGAGAGCTCATTTTAATATTTAATAAGATGAATGTGAACTCTAAAGTTGAAGGCAGCCTCATTAGCATATGTACATAGGATGTCATTACTCCATCAAGCAGAACACTGTGTGCCCTGCCCAAGGAGTTGCTTGGCAAAGACATATATTCATTTCATTTAATATCTACTTAAGTCCTATGTTTTAAGGTACTGTAGTGGTCTCTGAGAGAAACACAGTGAAAAGTTGGTATTTCCAACATTCCAAAAGATGGTATTTCCCATCTTTCAGGAGGGCAGAAACCTGGAAGAAAGACAGATGCTTACACACATAAATTGAATACAGTTAGGATAGGATAAGTGCTGGAAAAGAGGTTCAGAAAGGCTATGAGAGCATGGGGAGGCTGGGTACCTGGTGTATCTGAGACAGTTTTTTGTGTTTTTTTAAAGATTTTATGTATGTATTTGACAGAGAGGGAGAGATCACAAACAAGTAGGCAGAGCAGCAGGCAGAGAGAGAGGGGGAAGCAGGCTCCCCACTGAACAGAGAGGGAGATGTGGGGCTCTATCCCAGGACCCTGAGATCATGACCTGAGCCGAAGGCAGAGGCTTAACCCACTGAGCCACTCAGGCACCCCATCTGAGACAGTTTTATGGAGTTTGGGCCTTGAGGGATGGGTAGAACTTGAGGTCATAGAGATGAGGGGAAGAGGATATGTCATACTGATATAAAGCATATATTTACATATATATTACAGATAAAACATATGCCCACAGACATTTATACAGGGACATACATTGATGAATTGCACAGATAATTTATAGGAAATTCCTTAAGCATTCCTTTTTAATGCTTATGGTAAACATTTTATTTATTTGTGGTTCAAGTGGTTCAAGTACTGCAGAGAGATGATATTAAGTATGAAAAATAAATCTGAAAATCTGGAACACTAAGCTACTAAGTTTTGGTTATTTTGACAACTTCTTTTGTATAGTTTGTAAGTAATCATGATAGACTGACTGCAAAATATCACACTGTTGCAAAATATCACATTGTTAAGAGAAATCTTCACTAAGACAAAACTTTGAATCTCAGTGCCCTGGAGTCAAATCAATCATCACTTTGCAAATGTGAAAAAACTTCCCAGGCAACAAACTAAAATAACACGTTAAGACAACTTAAAAAGGCTAAAACGCAGCTTTTAAAATATAACCTAGGAGACACAAAAATGGTTGTTAAAAAGGATGGAAGCAAGGGTTGGCAGATTTAGAAACAGCTTTTGACAGCATTTGTTAAAGTTTTCATTTAATTTCTATGTTCATGGAACTCAATATATTCATTTGTGTAGATCTTTGAGTTGCCCTCAAGGATTTTTAGGCAGATACTTCAGACTTTTAACCTTTTAATTTTCTTTAAAAAGAAAAAAGATTTATTTATTTGAGAGAGAGAGAGCACAAGTGCAAAGAGGGACAGAGAGAGAGGAAGAGAAGCAGACTCCCCACTGAGAAAGGAGCCTCACAGTGACCCTGGAGCCTTTGAACCCAATATCATGACCTGGGCTGAAATCTAGAGTCAGGCACTCAACCCGCTGAGCCACCCAGGTGACCCTAACCTTTTAATGTGTGTGTGTGTGTGTGTGTGTGTGTGTGTGCGCGCGCGTATGTGTGCACGCGCATATGCACACACACACACACACACACACAACAATCATTTCTTTTTTTTTTTAAAGATTTTATTTATTTATTTGACAGAGATCACAAGCAGGCAGCGAGGCAGGCAGAGAGAGGAAGGAAAGCAGGCTCCCCGCTGAGCAGAGAGCCCCATGTGGGGCTCGATCCCAGGACCCTGGGATCATGACCTGAGCCAAAGGCAGAGGCTTTAACCCACTGCGCCACCCTGGTGCCCCACAACAATCATTTCAAGAGAATGAATTAAAAAATCAATTTTTTATCTCTTGAGTCCATACAGAATCTCCTAAAGAAGAGAGACTGTGTCCTGAAACTTACTGAAAGATTGTAATTACCATTGGGATATGATAGAGACAGACAATTGGGCCATTTCAGGCTGTGTTTGTGAGGAGTTTGCATGGGTCCAGAGACTAGACATCAGGTTTAAACATTCAATTTTGTTATTTTATTTGTGTGGGGTAATCAAAATCACAGAAGAATGGGTCATGAATGAGAATGACAGTATATTGGTGTATGCATAATCTGCACAGATTATTATTATTATCTCAAGAGGGTGATTTATTGGGGAAATTAACTTAATATAAAAAGTATGCTTTGCTTGTTATAATCAGAGAAAATAAAATTTAAAAACATGAAACAATTTTGACATCAAACTATATAGTGCAGTATACCTGCTTTTTAATATTCAAAATCAACTGTTTATTGAGGAATAAGTGCTATATTTGGGAACCTTCACACATTATATAATGCATGTTTTACCACAATTCAAGGAGGTATTAATATTTCTCTTTTTTTTTTTTTCTGTGCTTGTCATGTAGGTAACTAAGCTGGTTATGTGTTAACTGAGATGGAAACATTATTTAGATGTCAGTATGTTTTGTCACCTCTTAGTGCTATTGCTGGGAATTTCCTTCATTCACTTGATCTTAAAACTGGCTATTATTCCAGAATGTGTGTGTGTGTGTGTGTATTTACTGTTTCCGCAGAGGCTTAATCTCTTCAGGGTGTTCTATTAGCAGTAGGATTAGCTAAAATGCATCTAATAAAGCTATGAATGTGTCAGTGACCCAGGGCCCTCAGCCTCAAAGCAAGCAAGCATGTTAATGAAGCAAAAAATATATATAGCTCATTGTAGTCTTTTTAAAACTGTTCCTACATTGTGTCTTTTTATGTTTAATTCTGTTCCAATTGAGAATATGATGATAACTGATGATATTTTATAAACAGAAAAGCTTAAAAATATCTAGGCAAAAATATAGTAGCACTATTAAACTATTTAACCTTCAAAACAGCCCTTATTGGCATAGGTACTTATTCATTCATTCATTTAACAAATATTTATTGAGCACCTACTAGTTTCAATCCACTGCTCCAGGAACTTGATATACACCAGTGAACAAAACAAAAAAAATACCTCTTTTGTTAAGTTTACATCCTAAAGGGGGAAGAGAGATAATAAACAATAAGTGTAGCAAGCAAATTATATAGTATCTTAGACATTAGAGTGCTATGGGAAAAAATTGAACTGAGAAAGAGGAATAGTGAGCAGGGCAGGGAGTGGAAAGTCATAATTTTAATGTGATCAAAGAAAGTCTCATTGAGGAGTTAATAGTTCAGCAAAAATTTGAGATATCTGGGGGAAGAGTATTCCTAAGGCAGGTGCCTGTTGGATTCAAAGAATAGCAAAAAATTCAGAGTGGCAGGAGCATAGCAAGGAGAGAGCCTAGTTAGAAGTCTCTGTGGACAGAGTGAGTGAGGTCTTGTAAGCCTTTATACGAACCCTGGCTTTTACTCTGGCTGAGAAGGGAAGTCACTGAAGGTTTAGAGGAGCAGGGGGACACAATTTGGCTTCAGTTTTCAAAGGTTCACTGTGGCTGCTGCATTAAGGACAGAAAGGAGCAAGATTGGAAGCAGGAGGCAAAGAAGAAGTATATTGTGATATTTAGATAAGGGATAATGGGGACTTGGAGCAACATGGACGTATTTCAAGCTAGAACAAGTAGGATTTCTTTCTTTTTTTTTTTTTTTAACTTATTTGTCAGAGAGAGGGAGAGAGAGTGAGCGAGCACAGGCAGACAGAGTGGCAGGCAGAGGCAGAGAAGCAGGCTCCCTGCGGAGCAAGGAGCCCGATGTGGGACTCGATCCCAGGACGCTGGGATCATGACCTGAGCCGAAGGCAGCCACTTAACCAACTGAGCCACCCAGGCGTCCCAACAAGTTGGATTTCTTAACAAAGGATTCCTGGATGTTAAATTAACGGTTAAGGAGTGAGAGAAAGAGAGAAGATGCTCTCTTTTCAAATTAAGAACCTACAGCTAAGAGAGTACTGTGTCCAAGGACATGTTCCTATTAAATGTCCTATATGGGCATTTAAATTCATGTCTGTCTCATGTCACAGAACCTCTAAACCACTACATAGTGTTGGGGAGGAGAGGAAGGAAGCTGTACGGTTACTTATTTTCCCCTCCAAAGATTTGTTTTGTAAATAATTTTTTTTGGTGCCTCTGTACCTTCCAGTTCTTACTCATTCCCTATTTTTTTTTTTGTTTTTGTCTCCTAAATTATTTAACTTTGCCTTTAATTCAGTTTTCAACATGTCACTTAGCATTTGGATCCTTATCAAGGCTAAAATAAATTCTCTAATTTTGAGCCAAAACTTCTGAAAAACATAATTATGAGAAAAAAAATAAGCCATTGAAAGAGGCTCTGTCAAAAGAATTACAAGGAAGAAAGTTTCTTATTTACTTTCAATACTTGATATGAAAATTAGTATGTGCTTATCATCTACAAGCATATTGTTTACACATCAATTAAATTCACAATGCCTATGAACACTTTAATTACACACTATTAAGAGCTAGAAAATTATAACTAGGCATGCTTCAGATATTCATTCCCAGATGTCAAACTACATTACAGGTGAGGATAAAACAAATATCATGTGAACTGCCATAACCATATAAGCAATTGATATAACAAATACAGTCACTACTTATTTACCTCAATTTTTTATTGCAGTAAAAATTGGTATATAATATATGTTTCCAGTGTATAATATAATAATTAGATATTTGTGATCATCACAGTAAGTCTAGTTATCATCCATCACCATCCATTTAACCCCCTTCATGCTTTTTGTTCACCCTCCAATCTCTTCCCCCTCTGATAACCACCAATCTATTTTCTGTCTCTATAAATTTTGTTTTCTTTGCTTGTTTTTTAGATTCACATGAAAGTGAAATCATATAGTATTTGTCTTTGTCTGACTTACTTAGCTTAGCATGGTAGCTTCAAGGTTCTTCCATTTTGGCAAGATTTTCTTTTTATGGCTAAATAGTATTCCTGTGTGTGTGTGTGTGTGTGTTTATCATATCTTCTTAACCACTCATCCATTGATGGGCACTAAGGTTCTTTCCAGGTCTTGGCTATTGTAAATAATGCTGCAATTAACATAGGAGTGCATGTATCATTTCAAGTTAGTGTTTTCATTTTGTTCTGGTACATACCCAAAGGTAATACAGCTGAATCATTTATAGTTTTATTTATTTATTTTTTATTTTTAAAGATTTTTGCGCATTTGTTTGAGAGAGAGAATGGGGGAGGAGCAGAGAGAGAGGGAAAGGGACAAGCAGACTCTGCGCTGAGCACAGAGCCCAAAGTGGGGCTCAATCCCAGGATCCTAAGATATGACCTGAGCCAAAATCAAGAGTTGGACACTTAACCAACTAAGCTACCCAGGCGCCCCATATTTTTAATTTTTTGAGGAACCTCTGTATTGTTTACCACAGTGGCTGCAGCAATTTACATTCCCATCAACTGTGCACAAGTATTCCCTTTGCTCCACATCCCCTCCAATACTTGTTATTTCTTGTCTCTTTGATAGTAATTATTCTAACAGATGTGAGGTAATATCTCATTGTGCTTTTCAGTTGCCATTCTGTGATGATGCTTGATGCTAAACATTATTTCATGGGCCTGATGAACATCTGTATGTCTTTGGAAAATATCTGTTTAGATTCTCTACCCATTTTTAAATCAGATTACTTGTTTCCTTGTTGAAGTTAAGTTGTCTGAATTCTTTGTGTGTTTGGGGTATTAATCTTTTATCAGATATATGATTTGCAAATATTCTCTCTTATTCAGTAGGTTACCTTTTTGTTTTGTTTATGACTTCCTTTGCTGCTTCCACTGCTTTTAGTTTCATGTATTACCACTTGTTAATTTTTGCTTTTGTTGCCTCTGCTTTTAAAATCAAATACAAAAATTGAGAGCCAGGAGCAATATCAAGGACTTTATTGCCTAAGTTTTTGTCTAGGAGTTATGTGGTTTCAGGTCTTACATTCTCGTCTTTAATCCATCTTAAGTTGATTTTTGTATATGGTATAAGATCTTAGCCTAGATTCATTCTTTTTTATATGGCTGTCTAGTTTTCTCAGCACCATTTATTGAAAAGATTGTCCTTTCCCCATTGTATATTTGTGGCTCCTTTATTATAAATTAATTGGCCATATGTATATGGACTTTTGGTGGTGGGGGAGTCTCTATTATGTTCCATTGATCTATGTGTCTGCTTTCATGCCAATTCCAGCTGTTTTGATTAGTGTAGCTTTGTAGCATAATTTGAAATCAGGGAGTATGATATCTCCAGCTTTGTTCTTCTTTCTTAAGATTGCTTTGACTATTTGGTATACTTTGTGGTTCCATAAAATTTTAAGATTATTTGTTCTAGTTCTATAAAAAGTTCCATGGTATTTGATAGGGATTGCATTTAATCTATAGCTTGCTTTGTGTAGTATGGACATTTTAACAATATTATTTCTTTCAATCCTTAAATATAGAATATCTTTTCATTTATCTTGTCATATTCAATTTTTTCATCAGTGTTATAGTTTTCAGTTCAGGTCTTTCACCTCCTTGGTTAAATTTATTCCTAGGTATTTTACTTGTTTGGATGCAATTATAAATATGGTTGGTTGTTTTTATGTTTATTTCTGATGTTCATTTTTAGTGTATTGATACACAACAGATTTCTGGTTTTGTATCCTGCAACTTTACTGAATTAATTTATAGTCCAATAGTTTTTCTGTGAAGTCTTTAGGGTTTTCTATATATAATATCATGTCATCATTTCCAATTCAGATGCCTTTTTAAATTTTTCTTGCCTAAGTGCTCTGCCTGGACTTCTAATAGTATGGTGAATCAAAGTGGTAAAAGTGGGCATCCTTCTTTTGTTCCTGATCTTAGGGGAAAAGCTTTTAACTTCCTACTATTGAGTATGATGTTAGCTGTGGATTTGTCAATATGGCCTTAGTATATTGAGGTATAGTCTCTATACCATTTTGTTAAGAGTTTTATTATAAACAGATGTTGAACTTTATCACATTCTTTTTCTGTACCTACTAAAATGATCATATGGTTTATAGCTTTCATTTTGTTAATGTGGTGTATCACATTGATTGATTTGCAGATGTTGAACCATCTTTGCATCTCTGGAATAAATTCCACTCAATCATGATGCATGATGCTTTTAATGTATTATTGAATTCAGTTTACTAATATTTTGTCGACAATTTTTGCATATATATTGGATAGATACAGGCCTGTAATGTGTGTGTGAGTGTGTGTGGTGTCCTTGTCTAGTTTTAGTGTCAAGGTAATGTTGGCCCCATAAAAAGAGCATAGCAGCAGTTCCTTCTCTTCAGTTTTTTGGGATAATTGGAGGAGGATAGGTATTAAATCTTTGAATATTTTATAGAATTCATCAATGAAGCTGTCTGGTCTGGACTTTTGTTTCTTGGAAGGTTTTTGAATTCTGATTCATTCGCCTAACTAGTTATCAATCTATTTAGATTTTCTATTTCTTTAAGATTCAGCTTAGAAAATTATATGTTTCTAGGAATTTGTCTATTTTTTCTGTATTTTCTTATTTGTTACTATATAATTGCTCATATTAGTCTCATAATCCTTTATATTTTTGTGATATCATTTGTGACTTCTTTGTTTTCATTTCTGATTTTATGTGAGCCTTCTCTCTTTTTTCTTGTTGAGTCTAGGAAAAGGTTTTTCAATTCTGTTTATCTTTTAAAAACACCAGCTTTAGTTTCATTGATATTATCTATTCTTTTTAGTTTCTATTTCATTTATTTAAGCTCTGATATTTATTATTTACCATTATTGCATATTATTTCTTTATTGACTATAAGTTGTTCAGTAGCATGTTGTGTAGTTGCCACATATTTGTGATTTTTCCAGTTTTCTTCTTGTAATTTTTAAAAAAGATTTTATTGATTTGTTTGATAGAGAGAGACACAGCAAGGGAGGGAACATAAGCAGGGGGAGTGAGAGAGGGAGAAGCAGGCTTCCCGCCAAGCAGGTAGCCCAAAGCAGGGCTCGATCCCAGGACTCTGAGATCATGACTTGAGGCAAAGACAGACACTTAACAACTGAGCCACCCAGTCACCCCATTCTTCTTGTAATTAATTTCTAGTTTCATACCACTGTTGTCTTAAAAGATGCTTGATTTGATTCAATATTCTTAAGTTCAATGAATCTTGTTTTGTGGCATACCACATGATCTATCCTGAAGAATGTTCTATATGCTCTTGCAAAAAGTCAGCATTTCAGTGCTTTGGGATGGAATGTTCTGCATATATCTATTAAACTCATGTAGTCTTGGTGCTCCTGGGTGACTCAGTCACCTGATCAGGTGAGCTGGGTCACCTGATTTCTGACCCAGGATGTGGTCTATTCTGGAGAATGTTCTATGTGCACTAGAGAAGAATGTGTGTTCTGTTGCTTTGGGATGGAATGTTCTGAATATATCTGTGATATCCATCTGGTCCAGTGTGTCATTTAAAGCCTTTATTTCCTTGTTGATCTTTTGCTTGGATGATCTATTTCAGCAAGAGGGGTGTTAAAGTTCCCTACTATTATTGTATTATTGTCAATGCGTTTCTTTGATTTTGTTATTAATTGGTTTTATATAGTTGGCTGTTCCCATGTTAGGGGCATAGATATTTAAAATTGTTAGATCTTCTTGTTGGACAGACCCTTTGAATATGATATAGTGCCCTTCCTCCTCTCTTATTATAGTCTTTGGCTTAAAATCTAATTTATCTGATATAAGGATTGCTATCCCAGCTTTCTTTTGATGTCCATTAGCATGGTAAATTGTTTCCTACCCTCTCACTTTAAATCTGGAGGTGTCTTTGGGTCTAAAATGAGTTTCTTGTAGACAGCCTATGGATGGGTTTTGTTTTTTATCCATTATGATACCCTGTGTCTTTTGATTAGGGCATTTAGCCCATTTACATTCAGAGTAACTATTGAGAGATATGAATTTAGTGCCATTGTATTGCCTATAAGGTGACTGTTACTGTACATTGTCTGTTCCTTTCTGATCTACTACTTTTAGGCTCTCTCTTTGCTTAGAGGACCCCTTTCAATATTTCCTGCAGGGCTGGTTTGATGTTTGGAAATTCTTTTAATTTTTGTTTGTCTTGGAAGCTTTTTATCTCTCCTCCCATTTTCAATGCAGCCTAGCTGGTTATGGTATTCTTGGCTGCATATTTTTCTCACTTAGTTCTCTGAATATATCATGCCATTTCTTTCTGGCCTGCCAGGTCTTTCCATTGGATAAGTGGGTAAGTCTGCTGCCAATCTAATATTTCTACCATTGTATGTTACAGACTTCTTGTCCTGGGCTCCTTTCAGAATTTTCTCTTTGTCGCTAAGACTTGTAAGTTTTGCTATTAGATGACAGAGTGTGGATCTATTTTTATTGATTTTGAGGGGGGTTCTCTGTGCCTCCTGATTTTGATGCTTGTTCCCTTGTCCATATCAGGGAAATTCTCTACAATAATTTGTTCCAATCTACCTTCTGCCCCTTCTCCCTTTCTTCCTCTTCTGGAATCCCAAGTATTCTAATATTGTTTCATCTATGGTATCACTTATCTCTCAAATTCTCCCCTCATGGTCCAGTAGTTGTTTGTCTCTCTTTTGCTCAGCTTCTTTATTCTCTGTCATTTGGTCTTCTATATCACTAATTCTCTCTTCTGCCTCATTTATCCTAGCAGTAAGAGCCTCCATTTTTTATTGCACCTCATTAATAGCTTTTTAAAAATTTCAACTTGGTTAGATTTCAATTCTTTTATTTCTCCAGAAAGGGCTTTTATTTCTCCACACAGAGTTTCTCTAATATCGTCCATGCCTTTTTCAAGCCCAGCTAACATCTTAAGAATTGTTGTTCTGAACTCCAGTTCTGACATATTACCAATGTCTGTATTGATTATATCCCTAGCAATTGGTACTGCCTTTTGTTCTTTTGTGTGTGTGTGTGTGTGTGTGTGGTGAGTTTTTCTGTCTTGTCATTTTATCCAGATAAGAATGTATGAATGGGAGAATAAAATACTAAAAGGGTGGCAAAGACCCAAGAAAAATGTACACTAATGAAGTCAGAAGAGATCCAAAACAGGGGGAAGAAAAAAGGGGGAAAAACAAATAAAAATTAAAAATTTATACTATATATATATGACTGGTGAATAGAACAGAGCCACCCACTTGATTTTGGGTATATTTTGGTCTCTTAGAAGAAACTACCTCCCAAAATTTTAAAGAAAGAAAAACTTATATATATCCAAAAATAAGGGTAAACATGATGAATGCATGGAATATGACTGTAAAGATGAAAATTTTTAAAAAATTTCTAAAAAAGGAATTGATAATGTAAGTTGGTTGGGATAAGAAAAAAAAAAAAGAGGAGGGAATGTGCTCAGGCTGGAGACTAGAACAAAGCCATGTGCTAGATTAGGGTATATTTTTATCTATTAGAGGAAATTGTTTCTGAAAATTTTTTAGAAAAAAAAACCTATATGTATACAAAAATACAAAAAATAAGGAAGGGATAAAATATGGCTGTAACAATGAAGGTTTAATATATACGTATTATATTTGTTAAGAGAAACTAGTTAAAAATGTTAAAAGAAGGGGACGCCTGGGTGGCTCAGTTGGTTAGGCGGCTGCCTTTGGCTCAGGTCACGATCCCAGCGTCCTGGGATCGAGTCCCACATTGGGCTCCTTGCTCGGCGGGGAGCCTGCTTCTCCCTCTGCCTCTGCCTGCCACTCTGTCTGCCTGTGCTCACGCTCTCTCTCTCTCCCTCTCTCTCTGACAAATAAATAAATTTTTAAAAATGTTAAAAGAGGAAAAGTTAAAAAAAATAGAATAAGAAAAAAAATTTTTTTTTTTTAATTTAACTTTGCAAGATGAAAGGATCATGGGGAAAAAGCCATGAATTCTATGCATTGCTTTCCCCTAGCTCTGGAGTTCTGCTGTTCTTGATCAGTGGACATGGTCTCGGCTGGATGTTCTTGCTGATCTTCTGCAGGAGGGGCCTTTTGCAGTGATTCTCAAATGTCTTTGTCCAAGGCAGAATTGCACCACCCTTGCCAGGGGCCAGGCTAAGTAATCTGCTCGGGTTCGCTCCTAGAGCTTTTGTTCCCTGAACACTTTCTTTACCACTTTGTAGGATGGGAATGAAATGGCGGCCTCCCAATCTCCAGCCCATAGGAGCCGAGAACTCAGGGCCCCACTCCTCAGTGCACTCTCAGAGATAAGGAGTGAATCACTCCTGTCTCCTTGGTCTCCAGCCACACTCCGAGCTCACCCAGTCCGTGACTGAGCTTTTCTATCTCTGGCACATGGCCCTGTTTGGCATCTCCAAACCCAGCAGATTCCTGCCATGCTGCTCCTCCCAGAGGAGAAAGGTCCCCAGATCTTGAAGAGCAGTGGCCCGACTGTGCCTTGGATAATGGTTTAAGGTAACCCCAATCTGAAAGCTCACTCTTTGGCTCTGTCTCTGTAGTCTGCTTCCCCGCTCTGATTCATGGCAGCTCTGCCACACTCAGAGACCCCCAATCTTTTTTTTTCCCATTTTATTTATTTTATTTCTTTTCAGTGTTCCAAAATTCATTGTTTATGGCACCATACTCATTGCTCCATGCAATACGTGCCTTCCATAATACCTACCACCAGGCTCACCCAACCCCCTACCCCCCTCCCCTCCAAAACTCTCAGTTTGTTTCTCAGAGTCCACAGTCTCTCATGGTTTGTCTCCCCCTCCAATTTCCCCATCTCACTTCTCCTCTCCATCTCCCTCTATCCTCTGTGTTATTCCTTATGCTTCACAAGTGAAACCATATGATACTTGACTCTCTCTGCTTGACTTATTTCACTCAGCATAATCTCTTCTAGTCCTATACATGTTGATATAAAAGTTGGGTATTCATCCTTTCTGATGGAGGCATAATATTCCATTGTATATATGGACCATATCTTCTTTATCCATTTGTCTGTTGAAGGGCATTTTGGTTCTTTCCACAGTTTGGCGACTGTACAAACACCCCTGATCCTTCTGTGATCTCACAGGAATTGAGACCACACTGTCCTTGAGAGGGCTCCACCCCTTCTTAGCCTCTAGAGTGATGTCCCTCAGTGGAGCAGACTTCTAAAAGTTCTGATTTTGTGCTCCATTGCTCCGCCACTTGCTGGGAGTCAGCCCCTCCCACCGTGGTCTATCTTCCCGTGGCTTTGGATTCACTTCTCCACACATCCTACTTTTCAAAAATGGTGACTTTTCTGTTCCTAGAATTGCTGCTCTTCTTCTCTTCTATCTCCTATTGAGTTTGTTGGTGTTCAGAATGGTTTGTTACCTATCTAGCTGAACTCCTGGGATCTGATGTCATTTCAGTCTGCCACTCCTCCACCATTTTCCCTCTCACCCCCAGTCTTATTGTTTTCTAAGATCAGACATTTTTAGAGCCTTATCTTCTCCAGTGCAAGTCCCAAGGGTTGGATTGCCTGATTTGGGGTGAAAACTTCTCACTGCACAGGAAAAAGCTCTAGAACTGTGAGATCAATCTCTATTGTGGTTTGCTCTACTGGGGGCAGGGGGGTTTGGTCTCTGCCTCTCCTATTCATCTCAATGTGACCCTTTTGTGGATCCTTTGTTGTGAATAGTTTTCAGTTCTTTTTCACCAGGAATTATTCCCTATGTAGCTATAGATTTGGTGTGTCCCTGGGAAGAGGTGAGTTCAGGCTCTTCCTACACTACCATCTTGGACCACTTCCCTCTTTACCTCAATATTGTGAGGATATGGATTTTATTGGAGAGCAACTTTGTTTTTCTTCCCATCAGCAAGTCTAATCTCAAGGCAAAGGCAAATCCCTGTGTCTCTGTGCTCATGAACTAAATTCAAGAAGAAAAGATTAAAGCCATGGATAAAGTTCATGTTTTTTTATGTTATGTTCTGCTAGTCTTTGTTTACAGAAGGAGGAAGCTTTGGCACACGGTATACCAAAATTTTATATTCATAAAACCCTGGTCCCTCAAGAGAATCTCACATCCCTCTTGAAATTTGGATTAGAATTTACATTTGGAAAGATTTTATAGCTGATATTTAGATCTCCATTTAACTTCATTTGATGGAATAAGAACATAACCTAAGTTTGAAAGTTTTATTTTAACCTTTAAAGGAAAAAAACTTGAAATTTCATTTGGTCCTTTTGATACCAAGTCCAATTTATAGTTGGTTTGAATGACAACTCCTAGAGGTCATTGCAAGAGAAAAGTGTGGTGAAGGTGACAGCAGAAGCCAAGCCTGAGGAGATGTTTGTCCCCTTTGGGAACATTCTGGGCTAGGTCCATGTGTAAATTACTTTAAGTTACTATACTAAATTTGTATCAGACTTCAAGGAGTCAGAGTCCCCAGCCTTTTATAAAGACCATGGCTTTTTCAGAATTTATAACAGGTGAGTTGTTGTTGTTGTTGTTGTTTTTTTTTTTTTTTTTTTAACTAGAGACTTACTACTGCTTTGAGCCTCTCTCACATTTGAATATACCAGACACTTGTTAGAAATCTCCAGTGGACTAATCAGCCATCAGAAAGGATAAATACCCCCCATTTGCATTGACATGGATGGAACTGGACGGGCTTATGCTAAGTGAAGTAAGTCAAGCAGAGAAAGTCAATTATCATATGGTTTCACTTATACGTTGAACATAAGGAAGAGCATGGAGGACATTAGGAGAAGGAAGGGAAAAACGAAGGGGGCAATCAGATTGGGAGGCAAATTGTGAGAGACTATGGACTCTGGGAAACAAACTGAGGGTTTCAGAGGGGAGTGGGTTGGGGAGATGGGTTGACCTGGTGATTAGGGAGGGCACATATTGCATGGAGTAGTGGGGTTATATACAAACAATAAATCATGGAATACTACATCAAAAACTAATGATGTATTATTGTATGATGACTAATATTACATAATAAAATAAAATAAAATAAATAGAAAAAAAAGAAATCTGCAGTGGCTATATAGACATCTTTGAATAACAAGGCCTTGAAAGTCATCATAATACTTTTGGATGAATATAATAGGGTATCCTTGACCTGACACTCTTAGTTCTCAGAAGCATATATATGCAGGCTACCTTTTCAGGCTCATCATTTCTATTTTCATTTAAGTAAACTCTTCTTTAGCCAAATTAGTCTAACTCTTACCTCTTTTATTATTTGGGTGAGACCTTAATTATAAGGCGGGACCATAAGTGTGGGGAAATAAAACTTCCCTGGATTTCTCAATGTTCCTGCTCTAGCTCTTAGGCCACAGAAGCTTAAAAACTATAAAATCAGAGAATTTTGTTTTCATTTCTCTTTAGAACATAAAAGGCACCTCATATACCATGAAAATTAGTTCTGTAGTCATTTGTCTACTTAATTTCTCTAATTTGAAAGAATACTAAAACTTCTCCTATCTTTCAAGAAAATCAACTGATCAGAGCTTGGACTAGGTCCCTAGCTTAAACCCCAAAGTGCCTGGAAGTCTGGAGGGCCATCTCAGGAGGGATTTACGTGTCAAAAAGGGATGAAGCTCCAAAACTTGAAGACTTCTCTAGGTAGATAATTTTTACAAGTTGAGACATGCAGGGGCTATATGGCTCCTGGAGAGGTTTTATTTACAAAAGGGGAGGGGGACAAATGCCTTCTTCCTTTTTATAAGCAGAGAAAAATAAATTTTTCTCATCTCTACCATGGGTGTCTGGCCACTCACATAAGACAATTGACATGCCTTTCGTTGTACTACTCTAAAGGTAAGGACTAGAGCAAATGCGGCCCAATGTACTTATTATTTACTGTGAAGAATTTACTATAAATCTGTCTCTGGCCCAGAATACTTTACATGTACATCCAGGATAAAATGAATAAAGAGGGTTGTGAAGGTTATTTCTGAAGAACTGCCATTGAATCTCATGCTAGAAAAACATTACAGATTACAAATTTCAATGATGATTTAAAAGTCTTCTTCTTGTCATATTTCTCTATCATGTCACTACTCATTTTCTAGCCAGGGTTAATATGGTTTTGCTGTTTCTATATCACTTCCATGGGGGTTGACTATGAACTCACTTCAGTGGGCTATAATTTATGGCAATTTTTGCAAAAAAGAATTCTTGACAGAAAAAAGCACAGTAGAAGTCTTGTTGACAGGCATAATAATCATAGGTAATATGATTTCTAATTATTTATTTTTTTCTCATTAGAAATTAGAAGTGATACCATAAAATGCATTCTTTCAGCGGTGAGAAATAATCTAAAGTTCTACACTGTCATTTGAATCTACTAAGATACACAAAGGAAAGTTCAGTACTCATTCCTATACTGGCTATTTGTGATATGCTTTTTTTGTGCAGTCCATTCTCAAGAGTCACAGTATGTGAATTTTCTGTAATTGTTGCCACAAAAACTGAACATTGCATAGTGAATATTGAATCTTTGCTACTATGACAAATATAGGGTTAGATTCCTATGAGTCACTGTTTACAACTTTTTGTCAGCAGATCAATAATAACTTTGTATTATGTGTGTTTCTGTTTAAAGTTGCCATATTAAATATATACTGTTGAGTCATTAATATTGAACTCATGGCCAGCAGCACTCTACATTTTGCCTAAGTGAAGCTTTCCTAACCTAACAGTTATATTTTCTCTTATAAGGTACAGCACAGCCTGTGCTTGGAACACCTGACAGCAGTTTAACATTAAGAGTGGGGGCTGTTTTAAATGAAATCACAAAAACGCCACAAAAATGAAAAAAAAAAAAAGAAGAAAAAGAAACAACCAAAAATCCCAAAGCATGGCTCTAAATAGATCACCAAAAAGAACACTTGTTTACCGATTGAGGTGTAAAACAAGAAGGCAGAGTATTGTTTTGCTCCTCAGCTGGGTGGGAGCATGTCCTACAATTAAGAAATTTTTGCCACTTTGTGCATGTCCATGAATGGCTGTGCAAATGCTATGAGTATTGATTTTGAGGTTACAAATTAATTTTTGTGAATGGGCAAATTTTAAAGTACAGAATCCACAAATAATGAGAACTGACTGTATTTTCAGAGACTAAAAATGAAACAAGTACCACATTGCTGTATACAGGTATCCATGTTTTGAACTTTCACTTGGACTTGTTTAAACAGGAACTTGAACAAGCTTGATGAGACGTTTTTGTGGAATAGATCAAACATAATAGAAGTTTGGGGACTAAATGATTTTTTAAACCTATGAACACTGAGATTTTAAGACTTTGTTTTGTACAGATTATACTCCAGAATGTTAAACCTAAAAAATGCCCATATCTTCAGATTTTTAAAAATATATTTTTAATAATTAGACAAGGTTTTAAGTTGTCATATAATTATAACTCTCTTTCATGTAATAAATAGTTTCTTCTGGCAATGTCTTAGACATTGTTTTGATCTTCAAAAAGAATGTCCTAGGGTAAGGGGGATACTTACACACACACACACACACACACACAAAACCCCTTACAGGTTATATGCTAAAACATTTAGATTACATTTAAATTTACATAATCAAGTGAACATGTTATTTCTAATAAGTTTCCTTGGAGAAACGAGCTAAGTTTCTTTTTTGTCCTGTTGCCATGGGGTAAAAATTTTTTTCCTCTTTAAAACTGCCCTGAAGGACCAGCTGAAGCTGAAGGGGGCATGGGCTAGAGGGTCCCAGGGTGCCATTCACTAAGGTTGCCTTGGCTGGTCAAGGAGTTAGTGCAGACAGAATCTGGGGATCCTAAGGTGTGCTATGCCAGGATCGCCTTGGCAGGATGGTTGGCTCAAGCTCTTGTACCCTGTTCCCATATATCTCATCAAAGTAGAAGGGGAAAGTAAAAAAAAGATGGCACTCTCCTGCCTCCATCCATGGTGAGTACCAGCAGTTCACTGCCCACTTGGCAGATGATCTATGATTAGTAAATGGATCTCCTTCATTTATAGTTTAGTTGCCTTTTATACCATTGTGGGGTTTTTTTGTTTGTTGGTTGTTTTTGTTTTTGTTTTTTTTTTTTTTTTACCCTGTACCTCAGAGTAGGTGAGCCCTGCACAGGCCCCTTCATGATATCCCTTCTTAACAAAAGTTGTCAGGTTGTATGTGTGGGATGGGGTTTCATTAATATCATTTCTCCATCTCTTCCACCCTTCTCTGTGTGGTCCCTCTCTCATTTCCCGTACAGAAGCTGTTCAGTCAGCCTTCAATTCTTCTTCAGGAAGAATTGCTGTGTGTGTAGGTGTGGATTCAGTATGTCTGTGGGAGGAGATGAAATCAGGGTCTTCTAATGTCACTATTTTGGACCACCTTCCTCACTGATATCTTTCTAAGAATATAAATTTTGGGGTACAGAAGTGCATAATACCTAAAAAAGTTATAATTAAAAGTTGCATTCTTTGAAATCAGAGTTGTCTTTTTAATTTCTCAAGTATTTCAAAGAAGTCCATTTTTGCATCTTTACTGTAGAATGCACTTTGATGGAAGAGTTGGCTTTTGATTTAAAAAAAAAATGGTTCAAATTAATAGTTATTTCTATTTTGCATCAAATGGATACATTTTGTGTTTTATCCAAGTCTTCTCAGCCCACATACTCCATCAACATTCTTTTATATTTTTTTCCTAATGCTGTTTCTGATGGGTTATTATCTGAGAGTGGGTTGGTAGAGATTCAATTTAATAGTTTCTTAACTCCAAAAATAATTTCTTTTCACACTAAAAGAAAGCCCTGCTTTGGTTGCTTTTAAGTTTGTTATATCAAGATATGCTTTTTCACCTCCTAGTTTGCAAAGTCTATTTTTTAACCAATAATTATCAGCCTAGCTAATTCTGCCACTAATTTATGACTCTGAAAGGAAAAAAATCAAACATGAAACATAAAGGCTAAGGATAAACGATTGAGAGCTTAATGGAAAAAAATGGGTTTTGCCAAGAAGGGAACCCAGTTCAGCATTGAGTTTGGGCTCTGGGTTTCAGGGGAAGAGACATAGGGTAGGTCCTTCAAAGCCAAACTGTCTCTGTCTCCTTTTAGGAAAACATCTCCAAGAGTTGCAGACTAGCTGCCAGTGTCTGGATTTGTCAGATTCCTGGGAAGGTGGCTTCTGCCTCAAAGGTATAGCACTCACCTAAGGACTGTGCGGTCCACCGCCTCCACTGCATGTGTGGTGGCCAGTTCAGGATCCTGGCTCAAGTCAGAACTGCACCACTGTCAGTGAGTGGGTCCCAGGTAATGGCTGATCAGCTGTCTTAGATGTTGGTTCCTCTGGTGTAAAAGAAGAACAATATGTGGTCCAATATATTTTAATGTTATTGTTCACATGAAGGCCATCCTTGGACCTAATATTGCAGCAGCTATTGTTAAAACCTTTTGTTCTTACCACATGTCTCTGTCAATAGGTTGCTCTATCTATTCGAGAGTGTTAAATCCTGTTAGTAAGCCAATAAAGAAATATGTTAGTCACCACATAGCTAAAAAGTTAGAAATAGCCAAAACTGGATCTGATACTATGATAGAGTAGAATGACATCAAAGGAGAACTTAACAAAAAAAAAAAAAATTTTTTTAACTTAGTTAAGTGCCTTTGTAAAGAGGAGAGAGAAAGAACTGCTTCATTTAACTCCATGTCTTCTACCAAGAAACTGCCTTACTTCCCCTCTTCAAACTAGACTTGGTTTGACTGGCAGACTCACTCTGATCAATCTATTACTCCCTTTTGAGGAAAAAATAAGTTTTTAGCTTCTGAGCTTCTAACACTTAGCTTCTAGGTACTTAAGAGCAATTTAAGATGTTTTTCAAAGAAATGTTTTTATTCTAAGAGCAATTTTCCTGTTACCTGCTAGAAGCAATATCTGTATTAAATACAACTGCCAGTTTTCAATGCTATAATGTCATTTTTGAAAGTCCTTTCCTTGGTATGAATTTTCAAAAACATTTCTATTCCACCTTTCAAGGAAATATTTACATATTAATTCGTGTTCAGTGGTAATTTTAATTGGGTTTCCCTGTAGGAATTTTTTTTAAGATTGTATTTATTTATTTGAGAGAGAGAGAGAAAGCAAGGCACAAGTGGGGAAAAGGGGAAAGCAGGCTCCCCACTGAGCAGGGTGCCAGACTCTGGGGCTCCATCCTAGGACCGTGGGATCATGACCTAAGCTGAAAGTAGAGGGTTAACTGACTGAGCCACTCAGGCACCCCATCCCTTTAGGAAATTTCAAGAAAGGCTTAAACATTTTGATATATAAAGTGATGCAGAAGGGACAGTAAGAATAAATACTGAAAACAAGTTTCAAAAAGTAATGAGAAAGTGGGAAAATAAGAGCATAAAGAAGATTTAGAAAATGTATCAAAAAAAGTCAAAATTCAGGAAAGAGCTCAGAATTGATGATTGATAATTAAAACCAACAATATTTCCTACTTCTACTGCCTTGCTTTCCTTCAGCTTAGATCTAAAGTGATTCTGCTAATCATGATTAAAACCAGAGATGAATGAGGAGGACAACGCAGACTCAGAGAAATAGTTTAGGGAACTAAGGAAAGTGAAATGTATGACCAGTTACGGAAGATTAAAGAATTATGTGTCAGATTTCTCTAAATTAGACTTCATTATTCTAAAATAAGATCCAAGTACAGTGGGCATAAATTGAGGTTAGACATCTTTTTTTATGTGAACTTTCTAATTCTATGCTTTGTATAATTTTTGTTGTTGTTGGGATATGCAACATTATTTACTTACTTATTGATTTATAAAGACTTTGTCTATTAAGGAACTAACCTTTGTCACTCATACCATTAATGTAAAGCAGACTTAAATGTTTATCTTAGAATCCTAACAAAAAGGGAGAAATAAGGGTGCTACTCAAGATTCTATTATAAAAGAGAAAGACCTTATTGTTAACAACTGAAGCTTATGTTTCTAGTTTCTGCAATCTTCTGTTTTCTTCATTAAGAATAAACTTTAAACCAAGATTTTTCCTGCAACTCTGTTAAGTTTGGAATTGAAACAATTAATTAAATGGATTTAAAATTAAAGAAAATGTTATTCTTAATTGGAAATCAATTGGCTTTGGATAGATCAAAATCTAAATGGTAATGGGATACAATCAAAGTAAATTTAGTTGATAAAACTGGTGCCTTCCCTTTCAGTTGGATAAAGAAAACATTAGGTAAAGTTATGCTTGGAAAATACTGCGAGGTTATAAAACACCAACAGTGAAGTCTTAAATTAAGCTACAACTGAAACCATGTATTTTCAGAAGCACACTTCATAGCTTCTCTCCTTATCTGTATCACTTCATTAAATTAGCATTAAAAAACTTCAAAATACCATGGCAAGTAATTTAATAAAAATTACTTAATGTACCTGATCCAGTTTTTCTGCAGGTAGATAATAAAAAGGTGAATGTGAAAACATTCAAGATTTTATCCAGTTCCATGGTTTTAAGAACCATCTATAAGCTGAGGTCTCCCAACTCTCCATTTTCAACCTTGACATCACCACTGAAATCCAGCCACATATACAACTGAATTGTGACAAGTTACCAACAAGCCCATATATTAATTAATCACTATAGATAAAACCATGTATTTGACACACCAATAATTAGGGATTCTTATTAATCTTTCTTCCTCATATCCAATCCATTAGCAAATCCTGTGTTTGCTCTCCCCTAAACATAGTTTTGGGTCTAATTGCTTCTCACCATTGGCTCACTACTGAAGCCTTAGCTTATACCACCATCTTCATCCTTCTCCCTTACCTACTCCCACTCTTGTTTCTCTACAGTCTATTCCCCACATAACTCCTCAGGTAATTATCTTAAAGCTTACATCAGATCAGATCACTTTCTAGCGTCAAATTCTTTAATGGGTGCCTTTATCCATAGTAGTAAACTCAAATTCAAACTCTTTACCATAAACTCACTTCCTCAAACTCATTTCCTGTTACTACCCCCACCTCCATGGTGGCCTTTTGTCTGCCTTGGGCCTTTTGCATTTCCTGTTCTCCCTAGCATGCTTCCCCCACATTTTCATATGCCTCACTTCAGCTTAAATGTCATCTCCTTACTCCTAGTCACTCTTTTGGCCCCCTTTATTTTCTACACAGCATTAATTATCTGAAATTATATTACTAATTATGAGTTTGTTGACTGTTTCTCCTTAAAAAGAAGGCAGAAAGGGCCCATGATGATCACACAGTTCAACATCCTTGTATAGTGTAAGAAGAAACTGAGGCCCACAGAAGCTAGATGTTTTGCCAGTGTACTTCCAATTAGTTAGGGGTGAAACCAGAAATGGAAATGAATTCCTGGTCTATTTCCTTAAGTCACACTTCATCAATGTTTGTTTAATCCAATTATCCTTTCTTTCTCAAGATATCCAGTGGAGGGGAAAGAGCTCAACCTTCTCACCACAGACCTGCAGTTTTACCTACCCAGCTTTATAACTGAGGTATGCCATTAAAAAAAAAAAAAAAGTTATTCATTTATTTGAGAAAGAGAGAGAACCAGCAGGGGAGGGGCAGAGGGAAAAGGAGAGAGAGAATTTTCAGGCAGAATCCCTGCTGAGGATGGAGCCTGTCACTGGGCTCAATCCCATGACCCCAAGATCATGACCTGAGCCAAAACCAAGAGTTGGACACTTAATCTACTGAGTCATCCAGGTGCCCCTGAGATATGTCATTCTTAAGCATGTCACAAGTATTTATATATCTACCCATTCCTAGGACCATTACAAATAACTAAGATGCTTTTCCCAATAACTTCTATTCATTTGGTGGCACCAAATAACTACAGAGGTTTTTTAAATTTTTAAGGCTTCCTACCACTCCAACTCTGGTTGGAATGGTGAGAAGCTCTGAATTAGAGCTTGTTATAGTTTTAATTTTTTAGTAAGTCATTCTAACTTGAAATTGCATAGATGATTTGTGGTGTCTCTTTGACTCTATTATTCATAAACACTTTTTAGTGTGAACGTGTGCTTTTGAAAATCTAAAATATCTCAAGTAGGGGTTCCTGGCTGGCTCAGTCAGTAGAGCATATGACTCTTGATCTCAGGGTTGTGAGTTTGAGCCCCACATTGAGGGTAGAGTTTACTTAAAAATAAGTAAAATAAAATAAGATATCTTACATATGTGCTTTATGAATCAATCTATATTTAATAAAGAAGGGTCTGGCAGCCCCCCCAGGATAGTCATTATGCACAACAGTCCTCATGCGGAGAAGGATGGCAGAAGACAAATAGATGGTAAACAGAAAAATGGTAGAGATTTGGCTTTGTGTATACCTACTACCTAGAGATTATTTACAGCAATTTAATTGCTAAAATTAGGGGGGTTTTTTGGGTTATGACTTTAGTAATTCTCATTAGAGGACTGAAAATCAAATTTGGATATTTGAGGACTTTGATCAGTTGATTCAAAATAATGAAGGTTTGTTATTTGAAAAATTTTAGAAGCAAATATTATAGTTTATATAAATTATCAAGAATTGTTAGTCACAGTATGATTAACATTGTATTAGCTTCTATGTGATGTGCAAAAAGGAAGCAGAAAGCATAGTTCCTGTCTTTTAAGTTTTCATAGTGAACATTACTATACATTTTGATTTTACTGCCCTTCTCTGAGTCAGTGCTGGGTAACAGTTGACCAATGTCAGCACAGTAGCCATTTTAACAGGGCTGTTTCTTTCAATGTAGATAGTATAGCTGATTTTTCAGAATTACCACAAACACCTCTTGAAGTTGATTGAACATGTACTTGTAAGGCTTTACAGTATGCAAAATACAATACCATGTCTTGTGAGTGAGGAAAAAAGAATGTGACTAGATTTAAAAACTTGTCTTCTTTCCTAACAGAGATATCCAGTTAAATATACAAATTATCACAATATAAAGTCATATGTGATAATTGTTCTAAGAGAAGAAATTACGAAGTGTAGTAAACATTTAGCAAAGAGAGAGAATGCAACATGATAAAAACATGAATAAAAAGTCTTCTAGAAACCTAAAGCATTTGTGCAGTGTTTTGAGGGTATTTTTATGGACAAAGATAAGAAAAGGGCTGTGGAATGGACACCTGCCAGATGGAGAGAAACATAAAGAAATAGAGGCAGGTAATCCTAGAGTTCTTTTGGGAGTGGGAAATTACTCAGTCTGGCTGGATACTGGGGCATATGTTGTGGAAGATTCAGACAAAGGTCATATATCCCAATCAAAATAGTTTATACTTAATCCTCTAAGTAATGGGAGCTACTGGGTTTTGTGAACAGCAAGGTGATGTGCTTAGAGTTGTGCATTAGGAAGACTAATTTGTAGCAGAAGACAAAATTGGAGTAAAGAAAGACTGAAGACCAATTAAGAGGCCATTATGATAATTCAGCTGAGAGATAATGAGAAAAGGGATCATGGGAGTGGAACAGAAGAGACCAATTCAAGAGATTAAGGAAGTCAAACCAATGGGATTTAGTGATTAATTGTAGGTGGATGGCAAATGTATCAAGGAGATAAGGGTGATACCAAGGTTTTAAGCTTGAGAGACTAAGAAAATGCTACCATTGACAGAAATAATAATTTCTATAGAATACAGTGGAATTGTTTTGGAATTCTATTTGGGACTTGCCTTTAGACACGTTTGAAGCATTGTACAACTGGAATTGCAGACTCAGAGCACAGGATAAAGGTCAGAACTGGTGATACAGTTTGTGTGAGTGCATGTGTGTGAAAGAAACAGAGATAAACATTTAAGAAACTCTTGGGGCATCTGGCTGGCTCAGTCACAAGAGCATGCATGTTAGGGTTGTTAAATTCAAGCCCCATGGTGGGTGTAGAGATAAGTAAATAAAACTTTAAAATTAACATTTAAAAATTTTTAAAAATTATGTAAATTTAAAAAATTTAAAAAATTATGTAACTCCTTGTTGACATGTAAAAGTCAATGAATTCACTAAAGGAAAATAAATGAACATTATCCTTTACATGTAAGAGATGGAAAGAAGAGGAGTCACATAAAAAGAGAAAGGGTTAACAGAAAAGCTGGAGGAGAATCAGTAGGCCAGTATTTCTAAGCAAGGGCATTTTCTTTCTTTATGAAATATATGTGGCATCCGAGATTTTTTTAAGATTGTGCCTTCAGAAGGGACTTCTGAATATATTTGTCCCTATCCTAGTAATAGTATAATTAAGTAAAATAGCAAGAAATCTTAAAACACTCTTTTTTTTTTTTATGAGCAACCATAGTAAATGAATGAATTTTGTATTCATCCATCCAACAAGTATTTGTTAAGCATGGAGGATGCTTAATATGAAATTGCTTTGGACTAGAAAAATAGGATTAGAGGCTACTAATGGGAGAAATAAACATTATTATACTGATTCTTCAACTCAGAGACATTTGTGCTTTATTAGCAAGGGAAGTAGGTAAATAATTTAAAGCCATTAAACTTTACATATGGTAACACACAGAGATTTCTAATATGAGTTATTAACTCTCAGGGGTGAACTATTAACTGGTGCCACAAATAACCAGAGTGGATTTTCCTCTTCATTCTCTTATCGTTTGATGTAATTACTGTTAACTACTTGAAATTGAAATTATCTCACTCATTAATTCAATATGGATTCAATAAATATTTACCAAGAATCCGTGATGTCAAGCATCTTTCTAAGTCTTGCAAATTCAGACCTGAACAAAATAGACAAAAAATTTTGTCTTCAGGTAATTATATTCCAGTGGGAATTTATATGAATTAAAGTTAATAAAAATTTCAATAAGTGTTGTTTAAATGTCTAATATTGCATTGTATTTTTGTATCCTCATGTAATTTGCTAATATTACACATTTTTATACATGTGTCCTAGGTAGTTATTCTTTTTGACAGTAAGTTATGTGCTTAAATTAAGGAAATTAAGTGGTTGTTTTTGTTTTCCAGTAAAGGACAACTAAATCCTACTTGTTTCTTTATTTCCTACTATAAAATTATTGCCATTATTTTGACTAATAGTCTTTTGTTTTCTGATGAGGTAAAAATATAATAAAAGTATTTGGGAAAATAAGTGTTTTATATTGATCGTATGAACAGAAATGTATAGAAGAAATATAATTAATGAATAGATAAGGAATAATAGAATTAAAAGATCTCCATTTTGCAGATTCTAATACAATAACTGATCTGGATAGCAATCATCAGTGGCTGCTAAAGCCATGAGATAAATGGTCAATGGCAACTTTATAATGGATAAAGCAGAATATTTTTTAAATGTATTTTTTAAAGAGTTTTTAAAGTGCTTGTTTATTTGACAGACAGAGATCACAAGTAGGCAGAGAGGCAGGCGGGGGGGGGGGGGGGGGGGGGGGAAGCAGACTCCCTGCTGAGCAGAGAGCCCGATTCGGGGCTCGATCCCAGGACTCTGGGATCATGACCGGAGCCTAAGGCAGAGGCTTTAACCCACTGAGCCACCCAGGCGCCGCTAACGCTGAATTTCTTGATCACTCTGAACACCACAAAAAAATAGGAAAATCAGGTATTATGTGTCTCCAATGTAATACAAATCAAACCACCAAGAACCATTTATGTATTACCAAATAAAATAAAATAAAATGAAACCGAATTTCTGAATCTAGTTTATAGTTCCAACCATTAAGTAAGTAAGTCTAGACAAATAAATTAACTAGTTCACAAATGTATGAATCAAAGATACAGTGCAAGAAAAATTCTATAGGACAAATGACCTCGTTTAAAAGGAATAACCTTATAGGGAAGGGTAGTTAAAGAGAACTAGTAGAAAGAAAGTGTTATGAATTAAAAGAAACTTAAGACAGAAATCATTCAAATGTGATATATGGAACTTGTGTGGATTCAGATTCAATGAAATCAACTATAAAAAGATGTTTTTGAGATAATGGGGAAGGAAGTTTGGAACATGGACTGAATATAGGCTGATACAAAATAATTATTGCTAATTTTGTTAAGTATGATAATGGTCCTTTGGTTATATTTCTAAAAATTCTTCTTCATTAGAGAGACATATTAAAGTATTTATAGAAGAAATTATTCGGTGTTTATAATTTTATTTAATATATTCTGGCAGTAAAAGAAAGGAAAATAATATATGAGAAACCAATGAAGATGTTCAAATGTATAATTGTGAAGCATGGGGCTTCATTCTTATACTTTATTTTTAAATCTTTCCATTATAAAAAGAGAGTTGTATGTATATTTTGTAATAAAAGTGTTATTTTAATCTTTGTAATTGTTTTCTTGTATTGATGTTATGGAGCACCCCTTGGTGCTATTCTTGGGTATAGAACATGATGTCAAATAGGGCTCTCAGAAAGTGTTTTTTTTTTTCTTTAAATTTTAATTTAATTTCTAGTTAGTTGACATATAAGGTACTATTGGTTTTAGGAGTAGAATTTAGTGTTTCATCACTTACATACTACAGTGCTCATCACCCATTTAGCCCATCCCCCACACACCTCCCTACATTAATCCTTAGTTTGTTCTGTATAGTGAAGGGTCTCTTATGATTTGCTTCCCTCTTTTTTTCCTAGCCCTTCCCCTATGTTCATTTGTTTTGTTCCTTAAATTCCGTATGTGAGTGAAATTGTATGGTATTTGTCGTTCTCTATCTTATTTTGCTTAGCACAATACACTCTAGCTCCATTCATGTCATTGCAAATGGCAAGATTTCATTATTTTTGATGGCTGAGTAATAGTCGTGTGTGTGTGTGTGTGTGTGTCTGTGTGTCTGTGTGTCTGTGTGTGTGTGTGACATCTTTATTCATTCATCAGTTGATGGACATTTGGGCTCTTTCCATTATTTGGCTATTGTTGATAATGCTGCTATAAACATCAGGGTGCATGTCCTCCTTCAAATCAATATTTTTGTATCCTTTGAGTAAATACCTAGTAGTACAATTGCTGGATCATAGGGTAGTTCTAATTTTAACTTTCTGAGGAAACTCCATACTGCTTTCCAGAATCCCTGCAACAGTTTGCATTCCCACCAATGGTATAAGAGATTTCCCCTCTCTCCACATCCTCACCAACATCTGTTGTTTCTTGAGTTGTTACTTTGAGCAATTCTGACAGGTGTGAGGTAATATCTCATCATGATTTTGATTTGTATTTCCCTGATGATAAGTGATGTTGAGCATTTTCTCATGTGTCTATAGCCATTTGTACACAGCAGGATATTTTAGAAAAAGAAGGAGAGCATGCACTGAGAGGGATAGAGAAGAAAGGAAAAAAAAAAGAGAGAGAATTTACATTACTAACTTGGAATCACAAGCCCTATTATGAAGTTAAAACATTATTTAGCAATAGGGTGCCTGGGTGGCTCAGTCAGTTAAGCATCTGTCTTCAGGTCAGGTCATGATCCCAGGGACTTGGGCTTGAGCCCCACATTGGGCTCCCTACTCAGTGGGAAGTCTGCCTCTCCCTTTCCCTCTGCCCCTCTTCCCGCTCATGCACTCTCTCTTGCTCACTGCCTCCCAAATAAATAAATAAAATCTTAAAAAAAAATAGAAATCTAGCAATAAAGCCAAATAGATAAGAGAATATGATTATGATATAAGCAGTATTTCATATCATGGAAAAATACGTTATTCACATTGGTGTGAGGACAACTGGATATACTTCTACAGAAAATGTTTATGTATACCTCCTTAATTTCTTATACAAAACAAATTTCCAGATGAAATGTATAAGTAAAGAATATAAAACCATAAAGACAGAAAAAATAATGAGATAACTTTAAAAATTAATTTGGCATTGGAAATACTTTCTAAATATAACACAGAGTTATAAAAATTGTTAACACAGCAATACAATAAAATTAAAAAAGAATGCTGTTTGGCAAAAGACAACAACCCTGAACAAAAACCAGGAAATAAAGACAAAAACCTTAGGAAAAATACTTACACTTAACAATTAATATAAAGCAGTTCCTACAAATCCACAAGACAGAGAACACAATTAAAAAAAAAAAGCTAAAAATGAAAGTTCACAGAAAAGAACTGAAGACAGATGCTTAACTGACTGAGCCACCCAGGCATCCTATTGCTATATTTCTAAAATAATGTTTTAACTTCATAATAGGGCTTGCAATTCCAAGTTAGTAATTCAAATTCTCTCTTTCTAGAGAGAGAATGGTTATGTTTAGAATGGTTTCTAAACATATGAAAAGATGTTTAATCTCCCTTATTTTAGGAGGAATTCAAATGAAAGCTGCATTAAAATTCTCATGTTAACATACCTAATCATCAAAGATCTGAAAGTTCAGTAACATAAGGAAATAGGAAATCTTAGAGTTAGGATTGGTACAATAATTTAGGGAGGGAAATGCAGCCATATATGTACGACACATCTTCTTTTTTCTTAGTATTTTCACTTCTAGGAATTTATCTAGTGTATTCTTGCACTTGAGTGAATTTATATTGCCACACAGATATTCAGTGTTGTAATATGAGAGCTTTGTAACAATCTAAGTGACAATGAACAAGGGCTCTGTTAAAGAAATTATACTATAGCCACACAAAGAAACACAATGCAGCTATTATAAATACTATGAGAAATTTATATGTAAGGGACATGCTTGGGTGACTCAGTCAGTTAAGTGTCTGCCTTTGGCTCAGGTCATGATCCCAGGGCCTTAGGATCAAGCCCCATGTTTGGCTCTCTGCTCAGCAGGGATTCTGCTTCTCCCTCTCCCTCTGCTGCTCCCCTGCTTGTGCTCTCTCTCTCTGTCAAAAAAATAATAAATTTTTTTTAAAGAAAAGAAATTTATATGCAATTCACATAGAGGACAAAAATGGCTATTTTTTACATATGGGGACAGAGATAGATATAGATACAGCAAGGAAGCAAGGTGCAAAAGAAAATCTATAACATACTATTTGAAAAAAAAGAAAGATATACTCACACATGTTTATATATGAAGACTGTCTCTGCAACTGGTGAGAGTTAGCTTCTAGAGAAGGAACTGGTGACTGAGGGCTAGGATGAAAGAGAAGCTTCTCTTTTCCCTCTCTCCCTCCTTTTGCACATTTTGCATTTGCTGTCATGGCGATGTTCTACTTTTCAGAAATTTTCCATTCATTAATTAATGTTTAAAAGAAATAAAATCAGTTCTAAAGAGATGAATTTGTGTCTTACTGCCAAATATCAGATATGAATGTGGAGAAAGGTAAAGAAGGCTTTGGGTAAAAGTAATTCTGCGTTTGGAAGGCATTTCTTCTTTGAGAGTGATTGAATAAGAGTCCAGATAGGTACTTACTGAAACAAGATTATTTTTCTATGGTTTTCTTGTATTCCTCTCACAGCTCTTGTTTAGGTGCCTTTATGGATGGCAGGTGGAAATGCCCAGAGGAAGTTCTAATGCACCTCAGTTGAAGCCGGCTCCTATTTGGGCAAGTTATGAAAGCTCTGAGAGCCTATAGCAGTTTTCAAGGCTGGGAATCCCAAAGGTGAAAGTGCTGTCTTTATAACTGAGAAGCTCACGTTAACCCCAAGGGTCAACACAATTGACTGCCTTTGAGCCAAGGAACTACCAAGCCATGTAAGTGATTTAAATGCATGTCAGAGGAGCCTTCTTCCTTAAAGTGTGGCATTGCCCTCTCTGTTTATACGTGGGGCTTCCAGGGCTCTAACTTTCCCAGTGTCGCAGAAGAGCCTTCAACTTGGAATTGCAAAAGAAGAGAGAATGAAATTGGGTCTCTGCAAATAAGCTATAAGGCCAGGTTCTACTTATGTCCTTTTCCCATTTTCTGGAAGCTGAATGTCTTTGGGCATCTATGATGGGCATCTGTGATGCCCATGTGTACCTACATGTTCTTTTCTGGCCATGTCATAGCCCAGTCTAAGTAGAAACTGCTTAACAGCCGGTTCCAATTCTCTGCTCAATACACCGAGACCTAAATGTAAGACCTGAGAGCATGTAAAGAAGTGGGGGATTCATACATACAGTGGCCTCCAACCTGGTAGGGATGCTGCTTTGTGTTCCAAACAGTTTCATATATCCACAAAGCATTGTTTGTGCCAGATATATGTATATGTGAGAAGCACACACCACAAAACACAAAGATGTTGCAAATAGGTTGTTTAGCTATGTCTACTACTCCCTTCACTGTTGCCTCTAGGAAAAGAAAAAGATACGCCTTTGGCAAAGATATTTTTCCCCTGAGGGATCAGAACCAAGCCTAGGCAACACCTCAAAGTAAGTCTATTGGCTTTCAGAGCTTTTCATGTCCACTTCTGGACCTCACACTATTTAACTTTCCTACGACCTACCTTCAGATCCATGCACTGAATTTTTCCTAACTCTCTTCTGCTTCCTTTCTTTATGATTCTGAAGGGAGCAGACATATTTGCCACCCCAGAATATGCCATAAGAATTTCTTTGAGTACTTTAAGAAATGCAAACATAAGAAGAGTGTTTTGATCTGCCTTTTCTTCCTAAAAGCGGGAGATAGAACTCCCATGTGCAAGATTCCTCTTGCTAGGAGGAAAGGAACATTCTGATTCCCAAAGGTGGGGACTCAGGGCTGAGAGAATTCTGTACAAGCAAACTGTACTAAAATATTCATCTTCTGTTAGCCTTCCCATATTTTAGCTATTTTCCATAATTGCTTCTCTTTCTTCAACTCAATATAGAAGACATTAAGGCTTTGCCACATCTTTGGTTCTTCATTTCCTTATGAGGGCTCCTGTGTCAGGCAAATTTGCATAAAATCTGTATGTTTTTCTCCTGTCAACCTATATTATGGCAATTTAATTCTCAGGACCAACCAGAGACCCTAAGTGGTTAGGAGTGAATTTTGCCTCCTGTACAGTTTCTTCCCTTCTCCTATCCAAATGTAATGGCCCTACCACCCATTTCTTCATTGTCACATTTTTGTGAAAAAACCCATGTACTCTAATGCATAGCTAAAATTCTAATATATGTGCTAATGTTATACCTTCTTATACAACATATTTGCATTTAAATAGAGTTGTCTAGAGATTTAATGATTTAACCCAAAGGGATTAAAATGTCTCACACTTGTATAGCACTTGGTAGATTATTTCAAAGAGCTTTTCACAAACAAGATTTCTTATGAACCTCTAAGTTATCCTGAGGCTGAGAGGGTAGGCATTTTAATTTACATGCACACAGTTGATAACTTTTGGCTATGAGAAGCTTAGTAGATGCATCAGTCATACAGTCAATAGCAAGATACTGACTGAGGTCTCACAACTCTGATCTCAGGATTCTTTCTACCATGCCAAACACCTCCAGAAACAACTGTAAGCTGTCTATACACATATAGTGGTCACCCCAAACCACCATGTTTTTGGCGACCACTGCTCCTGTGGCTCCATATGCTCAAAGGGCCAATAACATTCAAGGAATGAAGCTGCAGATGATTTCCTGAGCCTCTTACCTATAAGGACCATGTGACAGAGAGACGATCTTAGGGCTTTTTGATCAAATAATGAATGAAACCACTTGATTGGTTGAAAAATATGTCACTATTTTTTCAGTTCAGTGAGTAAACCACACCAGAATTAGCTGGGAATGAGGTCTAAGGTGCTGTTAAAATGTGTATTTCTGGGCCATTGCTGGTATTAACTAAACCAGAAATAGAATCTCTGATGCACAAGCCATTTTGAGAAACCTTGATTTATTTCTTCTTCCTGAGTACAAATGTAAGTCATTTCCATGTGAAAATTCTCCAGTGTTTACCAGGGTATCATAGACAGGCTAACTTCTCTATCATGACACTCAAGGCTTCCTACAGGTGTATTAGCCAGTATTCCCCAGCTCCTTCATATTAATTTTCACTTTGATCCCTGCAGCTTCCTCCATCAGGGCTTTTCCATCCATAACTTGTCCTTATTGTCACTGCATAATGCTCCACATAATTTCTCTTGATCAATTGTGATTTCCTCCTTCCTCTGAACTCACAACACCCTTTCAAGTGTCATTTCTATGAGTTTTGACAAATGCATGTAGTTCTATAGCCACCACAACCAAGGTATAGAAGTTTCATCCCTCAGAAATTCCCATAGTCCCCTCTACAGAAATCACCTCTTCCCTACCCCACACCCTGACTGGCCAGTTTTCTGTCCCTAGTTTTGCCTATTCAGAATGTCACATAAATGGAATCATACAGTATTTAGTCTCGATCTGTCATGCATTTGATATTTATTTATGTAATATATATTGTAAATCATTAGCTTATTACTTTTGCTCTCTGAACATTATTCCATCTTCTTTTTAATTAATTATTTTTATTAACATATACTGTTTTATTTGCCCCAGGGGCACAGGTCTGTGAATAATCAGGCTTACACACTTCACAGCACTCACCATATCACCTACACTCCCCAATGTTCATAACCCAACCACCCTCTTACTCCACGCTCCCCCCAGCAACCCTCAGTTTCTTTTGTGAGATTAAGAGTCTCTTATGGTTTGTCTCCTTCCCAATCCCATCTTGTTTCATTTTTTCCTTCCCTACCCCCAAACTCCCCACTCTGCCTCTCAACTTCCTCATATCAGGGAGATCATATGATAATTTCTCTGATTGACTTATTTTGCTGATTGACTTATTTTGCTCAGCATAATAACCTCTAGTTCCATCCACGTCATTGCAAATAGCAAGATCTCATTTTTGATGGCTGCATTATATTCCATTGTGTGTGTGTGTGTGTGTGTGTGTGTGTGTATACCACATCTTCTTTATCCATTCATCTATTGAAGAGTAGTACTTTTAAGGAAAATAAGTTTGCCAAGTGCAAATTGTATGGCTTAGTGAGAGTTTGACTTCTTCTTTGCCAGTTCAGAAGCCTTTAATTTCTTTTTGTTGTCTGATTGCTGAGACTAGGACTTCTAGCACTATGTTGAATAGCAGTGGTGATAATGGACATCCCTGCCGTGTTCCTGACCTTAGTGGAAAAGCTCTCAATTTTTCTCCATTGAGAATGATATTCGCAGTGGGTTTTTCATAGATGGCTTTGATGATTTTGAGGTATGTACCCACTATCCCTACACTTTGAAGAGTTTTGATCAAGAATGGATGCTGTACTTTGTCAAATGCTTTTTCAGCATCTGTTGAGAGTATCATATGGTTCTTGTTCTTTCTTTTATTAATGTATTGTATCACATTGATTGATTTGTGGATGTTGAACCAAACTTGTAGCCCTGGAATAAATCCCACTTGGTCGTAGTGAATAATTCTTTTAATGTACTGTTGGATCCTCTTGGCTAGTATTTTGGTGAGAATTTTTACATCTGTGTTCATCAAGGATATTGGTCTGTAATTCTCTTTTTTGATGGGGTCTTTGTCTGGTTTTGGGATCAAGGTAATGCTAGCCTCATAAAATGAGTTTGGAAGTTTTCCTTCCATTTCTTTTTTCTCTTTCTTTCTTTCTTTCTTTCTTTCTTTTTTTTTTTTGGAACAGTTTCTGGAGACTAGGAATTAATTCTTTAAATGCTTGGAAGAATTCCCCTGGGAAGCCGTCTGCCCTGGGCTCTTGTTTGTTGGGAGATTTTTGAGGAATGCTTCAATATCCTTACTGGTTATGGGTCATTCTGTTCAGGTTTTCTATTTCTGCCTGGTTCAGTTGTGGTAGTTTATATGTCTCTAGGGGGTGCATCCATTTCTTCCAGATTGTCAAATTTGTTGGCGTAGAGTTGCTCATAGTATGTTCTTATAATAGTTTGTATTTCTTTGGTGTTGTTTGTGATCTCTCCTCTTTCATTCATGATTTTATTTATTTGGGTCCTTTCTCTTTTCTTTTTAGTAAGTCTGTCCAGGGGTTTATCAATCTTATTCATTCTTTCAAAGAACCAGCAACTTGTTTCATTGATTTGTTCTACTGTTCTTTGATTTCTATTTCATTGATTTCTGCTCTGATCTTTATTATTTCTCTTCTCCTGCTAGGTTTAGGCTTTCTTTGCTGTTCTTTCTCCAGCTCCTTTAGGTGCAGGGTTAGGTAGTGTGTTTGAGACTTTTCTTGTTTCTTGAGAAAGGCTTGTATCACTATATAGTTTCAGGACTGCCTTTGCTGTGTTCCACAGATTTTGAACCATTGTTTCCATTTTCACTTGTTTCCATGAATTTTTTCAGTTTTTCTTTAATTTCCTGGTTGACCCATTCATTTTTTAGTAGGATGCTCTTTATTCTCCAGGTATTTGGGTTCTTTCCAACTTTCCTCTAGTGATTGAGTTCCAGATTCAGAGCATTGTGGTCTGAAAACATGCAGGGAATGATTCCAATCTTTTGGTACCAGTTGAGACCTGATTTGTGACCCAGGATGTGATCTAGTCTGGAAAATGTTCCATGTGCACTAGAGAAGAATATGTATTCTGTTGCTTTGGAATGGAATGTTCTGAATATATCTATGATGTCCATCTGGACCAGTGTGTCATTTAAGGCCTTTATTTCCTTGTTGATCTCTTTGCTTTGATGACCTGTCCATTTCAGTGAGGGCGGTGTTAAAGTCCCCTACTATTAATGTATGTAATGTATGTAATGTGATCCTTTGATTTTGTTATTAATTGGTTTATGTAGTTGGCTGCTCCCATGCTAGGGGCATAGATATTTAAAATTGTTATATCTTCTTGTTGGACAGACCCTTTGAGTCTGATATAGTGTCCTTCCTCAGTGTGCCCTTGGAGAAAGGCACTGAATCGCTCCTGTCTCCCTGGTCTCCAGCTGCACTCCAAGCTCACCCGGCCTGTGATTGAGCATTTTTGTCTCTGGCACACAGCCCTGTTTGGAGTCTCCAAACCCAGCAGATTCTTGCTGCTCTGCTCTTCTGGTGGCTCTCCCCAGATCTGCCACTTGTGGGGTCCCTGCTCAAAGAGCAGTGGTCTGATTGTGCCACGGATAACAGTTTAAGGTAACCCTGAGCTGAGAACTCACTCCTTGTCTCTGTCTCTGTTGCCGGCTTCCCCACTCTAATACCTGTGAGCTCTGCTACACTCAGACACCCCTGATCCTTCTGTGACCCTGCAGGACCTGAGACCACACTGTCCGCATGAAGTCTCCACCTCCACTTAGCCTCTGGAGTGATGTCCCTCCTTGGAGCAGACTTCTAAAGGTTCGGATTTTGTGCTCTGTTGCTCCATCACTTGCTGGAAGCCAGCCCCTCCACCTGCAGTCTATCTTTCCATCGCTTCAGATTCACTTCTCTGCACATCCTACCTTTCAGAAAGTGGTTGATTTCTGTTTCTAAAATTGCTGCTTTTCTTCTCTTCAGTCTTCTCTTGGGTTTGTAGGTATTCGAATGGTTTGATAACTATCCAATTGAACTCCTGTGACCCGATGTCATCACAGTCTGCTACCCCTCCACCATCTTGAATCCATGTACACTTTCTTAATACATTTACAAGTTGAAGGTCATTTGGATGGTTTCCGTTTTTTGGATTTGATGAATACAGCCACTGTAAACACCGGTATTCAGATTTTTATGTAAACCTAAGCTTTCCTTTCTCTTGGATAAATATCTAGGAGTGAGATTTATGGGTTGTATGGTAAGCATAAGTTTTAATTTTATAAAAAACTTTCAAACTATTTTTCAAACTATTTTACATTCTTATATCAGTGTTTGAGAGTGTCAGTTGTTCTATATTTTTGTAATCACTTGGAATTGTCTGATTTTTTGTTTGTTTATTTTGTTTTTAATTTTAGGCATTCTGATCACTGTATATTGGTATATCATTGTGGTTTTAATTTGCATTTCCTTAATGACTAAAGGTGCTGAATATCTGTTTTTGTTCCTGTTTGTCATCCATGTATCTTCTGTGGTCCTCTGTCTGTTCAAATCTTTGTGCATATTTTTATCGGCTTCCTTATTTTCTTTTGTTCTTTTTGGGGGATGGTTGTTTAGTTTTGAGAGTACCTTAAATATTTCGTATACATGTCCTTTGCTAGATACATGTTTTGCAAATATTTTTTCAAGTCTGTGGCTTATACTTTTCATTTCTTGTTTTTTTCAAAGAGCAAAAGGTTTTAAATTTTTATGAAGTTCAGTTTATACATATTTTTTTAAAAGATTTTATTTACTTATTTGACAGAGAGAGACACAGTGAGAGAGGGAACACAAGCAGGAGGAGTGAGAGAGAGAGAAGCCGGCTTTCTGCCGAGCACGAAGCCCGATGTGGGGCTCAATCCTAAAACCCTGGGATCATGACCTGAGCCAAAGGCAGACACTTAACAACTATGCCACCTAGACGCCCCTAGTTTATACATATTTTTATAGACTGTGCTTTTGACATCATTTCTAAAGAATACTTGCTAAACCCAAGGTCATAAATATTTTCTCCTTTGTTTTATTCTAGTTTTATAGTTTTTAGTTTTATATTCGGGTCCATGATTCATTTTGAATTAATTTTGCGCATAAGTCAAGGTTCCTTTGTTTGGAAATACTGGCCTTTTTCATTGGATTGTCTTTGTAACTTTCTTGACACGCCATTGGCCATATGTGTATTGTTCTATTTTTAGATTATATATTTTATTCATTGACCTAGCCATAGGTGATAACTTATTTTTTTTGTTTTGATAACTCTTTCCTACCTAGAATCAAAGTTACTCAATATGCCTGTCTTTGCTCCTTTATGAAATTATCAACTAAAGGAAAACTCTGGATCTGATACATCTTTACATCTTCTTGACTCATTTACTAAACTGTGAACTAAGAGAAATTTCTGGGTTTGATACATCTTGCATCTTTGAGATTACTTACCTCAAAGGCTTATACAGATAAGATAGTCAATATATGTTGAATACATGATTTCAAATCACTTTTTTGTCTATATAGCCACCATCAAAAGTTTTTTTTATAGCTGGAGGACAAAATTAAGTTGACAATTTTGATAGAAGGAAGATTATAATGCTCTTCCCTTTTATTCCTAGAAGGGTACATGTACCTTTATATGAAGTAAAAATATCCAACTCATTAAAAATTAGACAAAAAATGTTTTATTTCATATTGTAAGAGCAAATCTCAGAGCCACCAGATTCACATAGCCTCTACATTGCTGAAGGGAATAAAACAGGGCTTACTAGAAGAAATTCATGGAAGTTAGTTAGAAATATGAAATATTTTCAAGTGAAAGTGAACCCATTCTGGAAATCAAGGAAAAAATAGCATAAAAGGTTAAATGCGTAAAAGTCCTTGATTCATGTGTTTATGTATGGAGTCCTAATAGTATTAATTATTACATTGTAGTGGTAAATATTTGAGGCTTTCACATTCTGAAACTATTTATTTAGAAAATAAGACAAATGGTGATTTCACTGTCAGTATCATCTGAATAGTAGGCCTTAATTTCTAGTATTATTATTTGTGGAAGCTAGTTTAATCATGTATAGCAGGTTAAAGAGCAAGTGACCTTTTCAGGAATGAGGCGGGCACTAACTATATCAAATGAGTTATATCAAATGAGTCTTTTTAGTCTGACAGGACAGATGTTAGGCTGTGTTGGCATTTGCACAAATGCACAAATAATGTCAACTGTGGTTGTTAATTTATAGAAGAATTCCTATTACCCAGTGCCTCAAAATGATAAATCTTAATATCACTCTTGTTCTCACATACTTTTGTCAACATTTGCTGAGACATAGGCAGGAAGATTTTGTTCTGGTAAAGGTCACCTCATGCTAACTGATAGTGTACTGGCATTGCAAAAATGATTTAGAGTGTCCACACATCACCAAACCAACTGTCAGTTTCAGACAAGGTAGTTAAATAAGTCTGAAGCTTATAATGAAGGAGAAAAGTGAAAAGGCAGTTTTTCAGAAATTTTGGATATCACATAATATGGACATGGTTTAGGATATTTTATCTCTCCAATTTCTTTCAAATCCAGTTTATCATGTCCTTCATCATTTTGAAGTCCTTTTGTCTCCTTTCTTCAGCTGCCACTAATGAGAATGAAAGCTCATACATGTGTTGGGAAAACTGGACAGCAACATGCAGAAGAATGAAACTGGACCACTTTCTTACACAATACACAACAATAAATTCAAAATGGATGAAAGACCTAAATGTGAGAGAGGAAACCATCAAAATCCTATTTTGTGTGTTCTTTGAGGTATGTTCTTTGACTTCTGCTATAGCAGCTTCTTAGTAGACACCTCTCCAGAGGCAAGAGAACAAGAGCAAAAATATTGGGACTTCATCAAGATAAAATCTTTTGCACAGCAAAGAAAACAATCAGAAACACTGAAAAGTAACCTATGGAATGGGAGAAGATTTTTGCAGATGACATATCTGATAAAGGATTAATATCCAAAATCTATAAAGAACTTCTCAAACTCAACACCCAAAAAACAAATAATCCATTGAAGAAATGGGCAGAAGACATGAACAGACATTTTTCCAACGAAGACATCCAGATGGCTAATGGACACATGAAAAATACCTCATCATCAGGGATATGCAAATCAAAACCACAATGAGATATCACATCACACCTGTGAGAATGGCTAAAATTAACAACTCAGAAACAACAGATGTTGGCAAAGAAATGGAGAAAGGGGAACTTCTTACACTGTTGGAGGGAATGCATACTGGTACAGCCGCTCTGGAAAACAATATGGAGGTTCCTCAAAAAGTCAAAAATAGAATTATGACCCAGTAATTGCACTGCTAGGTATTTACCCAAAAGATACAAAAATATAGATTTGAAGGTACACATGCACCTTGATATTTATAGAAACATTATCAATAATAGCCAAACTACGAAAAGATCCCAAATGTCCATCAAGTGATGAATGGTTAAAGAATATAGGAATATTACTCATTCATATTACTCAGCCACCAAAAAGAATGAAGTCTTTCAACAACATGGCTGAAGCTAGAGTGTATTATGCTAAGTAAAATTAGTTAATCAGAGAAAGAAAAATAACATATGATATCACTCATATGTGGAATTTAAGAAACAAAACAAGTGAACATGGGGAAGGGAAGGAAAAATAAAAGGAACAGATGAACATAGGGGAAGGGAAGGAAAAAATAAGATAAGATAAAAACAGAGAGGGAGACAAACCATAAGAGACTCTTAACTATAGAGAACACCCTGAGGGTTGTTGGAGGGGTGGAAGATGGGGAGGATGGGCTAAATGGGTGATGGGCATTAAGGAGGGCACTTGTTAGGATGAGCACTGGGTGTTCTATGTAAGTAATGAATCACTACATTCTACTCCTGAAACCAAAACTACATTATATATTAACTAACTTGAATTCAAATAAAAAAATACTTTGCTGTAATGGTGAAAAGACCTAATGTCTGCATAAAAATAAAGTTCTTAGTGTATTAGAGCTTTTACCAGGACAACATAGGTTTCCTCATTTCTTGTAGCTCATGGTTCTATGTTCTTTTGAAACTCTGACTTTATAGAATTAACAACTCTTCAATTACACATAGCACTGTCTGCATGATCAACTATGACAGGAAACAAAATCATTTATTCTTTAAAAAAAACACAGTTATTTAAAAGGTTTTCCAAGGGTGCCTGGGTGGCTCAGTGGGTTAAGCCTCTGCTTCGGCTCAGGTCATGGTCTCAGGGTCCTGGGATCGAGCCCCACATCAGTCTCTCTGCTCAGCAGGGGGCCCTGCTCCCCTCCCCACCTCTGCCTGCTTCTCTGCCTACTTGTGATTTCTCTGTCAAAGAAGTGAATAAAATCTTTAAAAAAAAAAAGTCTTCTATAATTGATATGCTCTAGAGAAAAACTTCATTGACCTGGGATTCAATCAATTTGATTTGCCCTTCTCTTACTTAGACACTTTCCTGGCTTATAAGCATAGTAGAAATTGCTCTTAGACCTTATCACAAGGATACATGATTCTCAAAACTGATAACTTTTACCCATTTTTTTGGACTTGTGGAAGCATAGAGCTTATCAATAACCCATCTCTAACAACTGGAGCAAGCCATTTAGCAGGATTCTTTTGTGCCAACCTTTAGCTTTAAGCCATTTTTCTTCCCTCAGTTCTTATCAATTTCATCATTTATTTCATTTTGTTGTGTATATATTATTGGAACAAATTCTTTGTGAGATTAATATTGAAATATATTGTGATAAACATTTCCTGTTTGTGTAAAAGTAGGGCTATCTTCCTTGCAGGGTTTGTAAAGCGTATGTTAATACCTGGTGGGAACCGTGAGAAAATGTAGGAATGACAAAAATTAATTTTACTATATAATAAATACACATTATTCCAAAAATTTCATCCACAGTGCATAGTGTAAGATGGAAGGTGGGAAGAAAAGTTCTCCTTCCCAATAAGTTCCCTAATCCCTACCCAGGAAGTAGTAATTGTTCATAATTTCTAATTCATCTTTCCAGAATTCATCTATGCATTTAAAAATAAATGCATGCATACAAATATTTTAATAACATAAATAGGATCATATCATACCTACTGTAACATGTTTTTTACACTTATGAACTCCTTTCCAAATTCAGATCTATTCTCCTATTATCACTTTTAAGAAGGTTACTTAATCTTTTGTGGTATAGATACAGTATAATGTATTTAAGAAATTCCCACTCATAGATCCCAGGTTTTTATTTTTCAAACAATGCTATAGTGAGTATCATTGCACATAACTTGCTATTCCAATTCTACAGTTAAAGAATTCTATATTAAAATTTAGCTTATAGTGAGATTCTGTATTAATAGCATGAAGTAAAACAAAAGGAAGCTTTAGGCTGGAAAACACAAATGGTAAACTGATAATCGGGGGGGAGTCCATTTTTCTCTCTCAACTTTTATATTTAATATAAATAACAACAGTAACTCTCAGATTAGAAAAGGTAATAATAAAATAACACTTAAGCAGTTAAATTTGTTCACTATTTATTGGTTCTAATTTTACTTGGTGAGTTGGTGACATTTTCTTAAGTGTCAGAAAGTGGATATAAAGTACAAGCTTGAAAGCTATGGTCAGGCTTTGGGTTTTATAGGTTCTTGGCCCTTATTCCTCAGACTATTAACACTGAAATTGCATTTCACCCTTTAGTTTGATAATAAATTGAGGTCAATGTTGATTTCAAGTTTCTCTATGGAGTTTATAATTATTGAAAAACAGAACATAATCACTCCAGTAAATTAGTTAAGCTTTCCTAAGTGATGGACAGGACTTTATATTGCCAGACAGTTCTCTCAAATTAACCCATAACAACTCTAGGGGTATCAGTTCAAACCAACAAGATGATATAAACCCCAGCCTCTCATTAGAGAAAGCCCTAAAGCTTCCATTGGGATAGTGTTGTGGTCTTTCAACTGGAGTCCTTTGCTAGGGCTCACAGGCATGGAAATCAACTACCTGACCCCCAGTATAATATTTCCTAAAACTGATCTGCCTTAGAATGAGTCATCTTTCAGGTACTGTTTCTCACCAAATACTTCTCTCTCACCCCTTTCTTAACCACATAGTTTTTAGTTTACCAAGGAAAGTTATTACCTCTCCCCTCTTGCTATGGTGCATTGCCCTAAATTATAAAAAAAACAACAACAACAGTGGAATGGGGCACTTGGGTGGCTCAGTGTGTTAAAACCTCTGCCTTTGGCTCAGGTCATGTTCTCAGGGTCCTGGGATCGAGCCCGCATTGGGCTCTCTGCTCAGAGAGCTTCCTCCTCTCTCTGCCTCTCTGCCTACTTGTGACCTCTGTCTGTCAAATAAAAAAATGAAATCTTAAAAAAAAAAAACAGTGGAATGCCAAAAAACAAAAACAAAAACAAAAGGCAGTATAGAATTTTGGTATTTTTACTGGTGAAGTGATTCCAATTCTTTGAAGAAAACTGAAGGAGGCCTATCAGAATTGTCAACTTAGGGCTATTAGAAATAATTTAGACCCCCACTGGGATGTATGTATGTATGTATTTTAAAATTTCATTTATTTATTTGTCAGAGAGAGAGAGAGAGAGAGCATGAGAAAGCACAAGCCAGGGAAGCAAAAAACAGAGGGAGAAGCAGGCTCCCTGCCAAGCAAGAAGCCCGATGTGGGACTCTATCCCAGGACCCTGGGATCATGACCTGAGCAGAAGACAGATAACTGAATGAGCCATCCAGGTGTCCCCCCACTGGCTTATTTTCGATAATATTAAAACTATAAAAAACAGAAATAGAGTTGCATAATACTCGTCAAAGGGAACAATGTAAACTCTGCTAAAGAAAGGTTTTCACGTATTGGGATTATTCCTCATCTATGAAATGAAGCAGCAGAATTAAATGGAAGATTCCAGGTTTCATGTCCTGTAAACAGAGTGCTTACTTCTCCCAATGCATATAGCAGAGACCCTTTTACTCTATTGTCCTTCAAATAACCAATTGAGTAACTGTTCTAAACATGGAAATATAGCTAGAGACATAATTTGACAGTAATAATAGAAACTCTCATTTATTGAAAGCTTTCCTTTACTGTCAGCTATTGTATTTAGTTCTACTTATATTTTTATTTAATCACCAAATTAAAAATACTACCTTGAAGTATTATTAAAGATAATCTGTTGCGTCCCTAACTCAGATTTTGCTTCCAAGGATTCAGCCAGGCTTCTTTTGTCTTGCTTCAGGGGTATTAATTTGCAAGGCTTCTCAGCTATCAAAAAACCAGAAATCTTAACTATTTGCAATGATGTGGATGGAACTTGGGGGAATTATGCTAAGCCAAATAAATCAATCAGAGAAAGACAATTATCATATGATTTCACTCATAGGTGGAATTTAAGAAACCAGAAGATCATAGGGGAAGGGAGGGAAAAATAAAATAAGATAAAAACAGAGAGGGAGGCAAACCATAAGAGACTTTTAACAATAGGAAACAAATGGAGTGTTGCTGGCAGGATGGGGTAACTGGGTGATGGGCATTAAGGAGGACACGTGATGTCATGAGCACTGGGTATTATATAAGAGTGATGGAGTCACTGAACTCTACCTCTGAAACTAATAATACACTATATGTTAATTGAATTAAAGTAAAATAATATTTTAAGAAATTTGCAAGGGTTCAAGCAAAAGCTGATAAAGCACAACCTCTTGTCCTTTATCAACTTTTGGTGCTCCCTTTTCACCTCTTATTTCTGAAAACAGAAATCCATTTAAAGGATTACGCCAGTTCTTTCCAGAGTGGGAGGGGGTGAGGCTAGTCTTTGGAAAGTGGTAGGAGGTACAGAGTAGACAGAAATGGTCAGAGCTATGAAAATAAAGGATTCCTTATGACTGTGAAAGAATATATAAGTACTGATGGGAATTAAGTTCCTACACAGTAACCTAGGAAGGGACTAGTACTTCAGAAGGGGCAGCTGCAAGGTGTAGTCTGGAGACTAGACAGTTGATCGAAGCTTTTGGCCTCACAAGAATCCCATACTACTTCCAAACAAATTGTGCCCAAGCTAAGCACAGAAATAATAAGAAAAGCCCATTTTCTAATGGATTACATGGGATCGGACACTTTACGTCTTAGCTGTGACTTTTTTTTTTTTCCTTACTTTCAAGGCAGGATGAAAGCTCTTTGAATATTTGTACAATCTTAAAGAGGAAAAATTCTGCTCTTCTCCCAGCGCCGCCAGAAACAGGATTAATATTAAATTACTCACCAGCTTGGGCACTGGTGGCTCAGCATTAGATTTAGATAAACAAAGTGCTATGGTACTTGTAAAAAGTACAAGATGGAATAGAAATACAAGATGGATATAATAGATATCTATATTATAATCATATAACCGATATGATTATAGGAGATATTCTAATTTCCATTGTATAGATAAATATGGTAGCCACTGGTACTTTGAACTAGGTATTTCTGGTTCTCCTCCCAGCACTAAATAGTTTTATACTTCTTTAGCCACTTCTTCTTTTTTCTAAAAAATATTTTATTTATTTATTTATTTGACAGACAGAGATCACAAGTAGGCAGAGAGATAGGCAGAGAGAGAGGAAGGGAAGCAGGCTCCTTGCGGAGCAGAGAGCCCGATGTGGGGCTTGATCCCAGGACCCTGAGATCATGACCTGAGCCGAAGGCAGAGGCCTTAACCCACTGAGCCACCCAGGTGCCCCCTATCCAGTTCTTAAAAATAGGCATGGCCACAGAACTCTATAGGCCAATCAACTGTGTGCAGAGGTGTGTGTCACTTCCCGGTGGAAGCCGTAAGAATGGGTTTGCCCTTCCCACACAGGTTTCCTCCTTCCTCTCTGCCTCTGTAAATGCTAATACTTCAGACATGGGCTTGAGTTCTGGAGTGAAGACGGCAGGGAGTGTACTTCCTAAGCCACAAGGACGTGAACTATCAGCAAAAAGTAAGTCGTTGTGATTTAAGCCTCTAAGACTTTGGAGTTGTCACACAGTATAACCTGACCTTACTGCTTAGTACAATAATGAGGCTCAGAGAGTTAAGCAACTTGTTTATTTCCCAGGGAGTCTATGTTGATTTCATATACAACCTTCCTTTCTAAATGGTCAGTTAATACTCAGTAAATATTTTAAGTGTCTACTAAGGACACACCCTGTTTAAGGATCCTGAGGATTGGTGTTGAACAAAACAGGTTCTCTGTATTCACAGGACCTAGGAACAGACTGCTCAGTTCAAGAATTTGATCAGGGGCTTCCGTTAAGTTTATAAATTTTAGAATCCATCTCCTTTGCCCCCTCCCCACACACACTCACCTATATGAAACTGGAGTAATATTTACCCATTTTTAGACTTCTGGGTCCTCCTTTTCCCTCTGATTTCTTAGAGTTTAGCAACAGAAGTTCCTTGATCACATCTGCAAGTCATTTAAATATCCTGGGATATAACTTATCTGGGCCTGAAGGCTTGAATTAATTTAAAGCTGTAAAGCACTCCCTTATTATCTCTGCACCTATCTTGCACTTCAATTCCCTCCTAATGATGTTTGTTCTAGACTTGCCAGCTTGAAAATTATTTTCCTTAATGGAGGGGAAAAAAAGCAAAACAGAATATGAATAAATCTACTTCCTCTGTTTTGTTGCTTAACATTATATCTTTTGTCATAAACTGCAAACTTTTCCTGAGGGGTGTAGACTGTTAATAGCATATGTATATTTCTGCAACATAGCCAAGAAAGGCTACTTCGCAGGGATCAAGACCAGTTAATAACCAGTGAAGCTGAAACTAAAAATGAATGCTAGGGGTATTCAAACAAATTGTTGAGGTGGGCTTGATGAGATTAATCTGTGTTTGGGAGCACTCAGCAGAGAAGCACCTGGATGTTTTGGTGCTACAGAACTCTCCAGCTGAATGTGATTTTCCTATCAGGCAGCCTAAGGTAGCATTTGCATGTTCAACAAGCACAAAGTAACAAGGTAACATCTGTGAAAGGTCTCCTCTCTATTGGGGTTGTATCTGGTGAGTGCTGTTACCCTAGCATCATAGAAGCGGTCTGAAGGGTTGTCCCCAGTGTTTGTGCTGGACTTCAGTGATCCCTCTTTGGGGAAGATTGAGGGCTCAGTTCTGGGGAGGGAAAGCTTCTGAACTGAGGAATAATCTTAAGAGATTCTAGTGCAAGGTTCTCTGTGTTTGATTTTTACTTCATTTAAATACCTTTCTTATTCTACTTAATTCTACTTTTTTTTCTACTTAATCTATTTAAAAGCCCTTGTTTTGTCCCGCAAACTTTAAATTTTCCAGGTCTTTGTAGACTTCCTTGTGATTTTCTTCCATCTTCAGTATTCACGTTCTCAACTTTAAACATCTGAGCTCAGGACACTCCCTTGTTCAGGCATGAAAGTTTTTCTTTGGTGTTCTGTTAATTTGGTTAGACACTCACATTAAGTTTATAATGATTTAGAATCTCTTGTATTTTTTTGTTTTCCCTTCAGTCCCATATGTCTCAAAACTTGGGAAATGTTCTTCAATAAAAGTGTAGTATAAGGCTTTTCTGAGTCTCATTCCTGGGCTTTTGTAAACTCTAAGATGATGTGGTTACTATCTCCCATGGTTTCTTTCTGTTGCTTCTGTGTTTGTTGGCCATTTGTAGTTGATAATTATGTCCAGAGTAAAGTTTCTTTGCTTTTTTGCCTTCAGAGTCCAACATTCTTAGTATTTGGCGTGTACTAGTGTGGTTTGCAGATGCCTGAATCAAAATCACCTGCCGTGGGTGTTTAAAATGCAGAATTCTGAGTGTTCCTTCCCAGGACCAGACATCATTAGCAGGACACAATGCAAAATAAAAATGTGAACCCCCTTCCTTAAAAGTCAGTAGGGATTTCAAGACCGTGATTGCAGAGCATTAAACCAAGTGTGGGCTCCTTGTATAGCACCTATGAAGCCAGAAGCTAGCCTCAGAGATTGCAATTTAGTCAGTTTTGGAGTGGGGCTAAAAAGCTGCATTTTTAACAAGTTCCCCTCATTTTCTGTTATAGGCTGGTCTGCAGATCCCTGTTTGAAAAGTCTAGTCTACATGATTCTACACCCAGTCCTTTACCAAATTAAGACAAATATTCAAGGGGCCTTGGGTGGCTCAATCTGTTAAGCATCTGCCTTCAGCTCAAGTCATGATTCCAGGGTCCTGGGATCAAGTTCTGCATCGGGCTTTCTGCTCAGTGGGGAGCCTGCTTCTCTCTCTCCCTGCTGCTCCCCCTGCATGTGCTCTCTCTCTCTCTCTGCTTAAAAAAGAAAAGAAAAGAAATATTCTAGGTTACATGTATTCAGAAGATAGTATTTTACTAATAGATTTTGTCTTCATGCCTATTTCCCAAGGTATTTTAGGAAATCATCATTCATATACAGTCTCACTGAGTTGTTTGTAATACTCTTCCACTGGGATATCCCAGCTAGTCTTCTCTTCTTTTTAAATCAAACAAATGCTTCTTTTCAGGTAGTTCAGTCTTCAGATTCAAATAATCAAAAATAGCCTGCTTTTGAAAAAAAGCAAAAACACATGTAACAAATAGTAAAGCTTATTTTGGTAGGACAAATATTCAAATGTAGAGTAGCTCTAGTAGGTAAGAAATAAATTTTTTTCCTTCATCAGCATAAAATATTTGTGTATTTTAAAAATACATATAAAATTATAAAAGATGTTCCAGATACACAAAGATACCTTGGCCCAGCATACAATAATTATGCAAATATCACCTATGAAATCACATTTGCCAGTTGAGGTTAATAGTTTAAATTTCTTAATTTCTAGATATTCTGTGTTGTATAGAACTTTAAAATGACTTTTTTCATTAACTTCATAGCGACTAGATACTTTTTCTTTTTTTTGTCACTGCAAATTGTTTATTAAAACGCAAAGCAATGGACAGTGAAAAACATCCTGATTTTTTTACTTTTTGGTGGGAGTAGGGTGGGACATGTAAAGGGTAGGGACAGATGGAGAAAGCCCAGAAGGAAAGACAGCTCTATCCACCCCTACTGCTTTCCCGGGCCAGCCAGGTTCAAGGCCCCTCAGTCACATCTCACTGTGCTGCTGCAAATGCATGTTGTGGCTACAGATGAAGAATTGGTTTGATCTCTGCAGGGAGAAGATGGGAATCTAGGAGCTACCACGGCTACTAAGAACTTGACACTATTCTCCAGTACTTGGTACAGAATAGAGCAGCTAGGCCCGATCTGGAGGGGCGGGATGGGTTTCCTGACAAGTCAGGTTAGGTCCGTAATCGTTGAAGAGGCTGCTCTGAGCTCAGAATGGGCAGCTGGTCCTAGTGCGTGAAAACATGGTGGAAGGAAAATCCAAGGAGGGGACTAATCCAGGGTCAAATTTCTTTTCATTCCCTGTTCTGATACTGATACTGTTCTGATATCAAATCATATCTTAATTTCTATTTTATCTATACATTTTCAGTATTTCCACTAAAAGTTCAATTCCACAGCCATATATATTCATTGAGCACATGCCATATCCACTCTAGACATAAAGGCTATAAAGACAAAAACTAGTAGGACATAATCTTTTCTTTCAAAGAGTTTAGAAGGATGTTCAAATTAGTAGATAGACATTTATGGTAGTGTATGCTGAGCCCAATAATTCAGGTAAGATTAAGAAACTGTTGGAACTCCATAAATGGATGCCTACCAAACTCTGATTAAGCTAGGGGCAGTGGTTCAGGAAAGGTTCCCTGAAAAGGGTATAAACAGAGATGAGGCTAGAAGGATGAGACTTGACAAGGAACATGTGGAGTAAGGCGTTCCTGAGCATCGTCAAGCAACCAAAGACAAAACAAAAACCATGTTCCACTGTGGGCACCATAGGTTTGTGGTATAGTTGGCTGCAGTGTGTGTGTGTGTGTGTGTGTGTGTGTGTGTATGTGTATGTGTGTGGCTTGTTTTGCAATGGGTGTAGAAGAGTAAGGAGATGCTGCAGGTTAGGGGCCACGGTTAAGAAACTCCTGCATATCATACAGTTTCTAGGTGCTCATCAACCCTGGATCTAAATTTCTTAAACATCACACACTTTTCCATTTGCCACATGACATCCCCATCTGGCTGCTCAGTGTTTCACTACTTAAACATTCACTCCTGTCTGGGAGAGAAAATTCCTATTTGGCCAAACCCTAAATAACAGTGTTATTTAAGTAAAAGTAATACAAATTGTGAAAGAGGCAGAGTTGGTTGCTGTTTGTAATGTAGTTTTGACACTTGATCATTTTGTCTAAATAAACAACAAAAAAAGCTTCTTATAAGTCCTCATTATTTAGTATGAAATTTAGAAAAAGAAATTATTGAAGAGCCAAATATTGCTTCATAATATACTTGCTTTATACTATCAGAAAAATCATTCTATCACTGATCATCACTAATGATCATACCTATTCCTACTTAAAGAAGAGCTATTTGAACTCCAAATCCCACTGCCTCTGAATATATTGTCAATTTCCAGTAATGAGTATTCTAAATAACTCAGTATAATAATGTTTATTATATTACTGTGTTATCTGTACTCTTATGAATCTAAAAGATGTTGCTTTCTGAATGTTAATCCCTATGAGCATTGGGGTTCATATCAAAAGTTATTTTTAAAAGTTTAAATGTTTCTTATACTCTGATTGAGTACAATTACTAATATAGCCTGCCCTGCTTCCTAATCTAACTTTATATTCTTCCAAAATTTACTTTTCATATAAAATAGACTCACTATGTTGCAGAGGCATGAAGTTTTTCTTTCTAAATGTAAACATGAGTTGCCCAATAAAACATTTCTTATTTAAATTTTTCCTTCATTACTTCCACATTTAAGATGATATCATGGGAGGAACAATTACTGCCTTGTTCATTTTGATTTATTTGGCCCTACACCCCTCACCTTGCCAGTGAAAAATAAACTGTTCTACATGGGCCATTTATGATGTGATTTAATAAGATGCTTTTTGTATTTCCAGCCTGTAGCATTATATATTAGCCTAAAATCACCTAGTAGAAAAATCACCTAGCAGAATTTGCCTTTCTCCCCATTGTCTTCCTGAATCTTTGCTATAAGTCGCTCATTAGACAAATTTCTCACCATTATAAAGACTGTAAGATGCAAAGGACAAAAATGATGGCTATTGTCAAAATAGGAACTTTCACTAAGTCCTTTTCTACTCCCCAATTTCCTGTGAGTCCTGCTGTGTAAATGGAATCTTACTCTAGGTCACTCTGTGTAACTACCAGGGCAGACTACTTATTCATCAACAGGTCAGATGAGCTACCTTTATTTCAACAGAAATGTGTGAAAGTATCCACCTTCCCCTGAAAGAACAGATGTCTGTGAGGACAGTATTAAGTCACCATGGAATTTGTACAAAGGCAACTTCTATTGTTTCAATGACAAGGAAAGAGACAGCATCACCTGAAATAGAAATTCAGACCACATGCGCTCCCAAAAAAGTAAAAGTGACATGTTAGCAGATTAAGTGGGTCATTTTGTATCATGATTTTATTAATGCAGTTGAGACCAGAAAATGTTCTTAACAAAGAGCTTGAGGTTCTACTAAATGGAAAAGGATGTGTCATTATTTAGTGGCATATAGCCCTCACAAAGCTAGTTTTCATGTAAGTACTTCAGTCTTCAGCCTTAGATGAGAATTGATTTTAGTCCTGTAATAGATGACTCCTTCTTAACATTGTTTTTGTTAACATGTGAACCTCTATAGCTAAATGGATCAACCATGGGAGTACAAACGGGGACATAAAGCCACACATTCCTTGGAAATGGGTTATTCAAGGCCCAGCTTGGGACTGAGGACTGCCTATGGAAAAATGTCAGGGTTGGTGGTCTTTCAGAGGAAGTCTGAGAAGCACAGTCTAGAGAGGTACTCAGAACCTTGACTCCATGTGAAAGTGGAAAATCTCTTAGCTCGGCTCATGAGAGCTTTAAATTACTGCATCAAATCCGATATAATTCAAGAAGTCATATATATATATGTCATTTATTTATATTTATGTATCCTATATGTGTCACATATGTCACACATAAATATACACATGTGTATGTGTGTATATATATACACATAACATGGACAGGGCATTAATATAGTATATGTTCATATATCAATTCACAGAACCAACTACAACTATTTTAATCCATATACTTAATTTGGTGTTTTTTTTTTCTTTTATGTCCACTCCTGCAACTATTTTTAAAAGATCTTAGCACAGTCAAGGTCATAAACAATAGAGAAATTAATGTATTTTGACTAAAAACAATATTTTGTCCTACTTTTTCCCATTATGCTCATTAAAAAAATATTTTCAGCATTAATTCAAAACTTAGCTTCAAGCAACCCATCCACTGTGGTCAGATTCTAGTAAATGCAGATTTTATTTTTCATTCTGAAGACCTACCAATATGAACTTAATTTAAAATTTATTGGTCCCTTTTTGCAGATTGTCCTTTCTCTAGGTTTACATAATTGCTTTAAACCTTAAAGATGTTTCACACTGGAGAGAACGAAAGGACAAGAGGCTACAAAGAATTTTACGAAGAAAAGGATGTACTTTGCTGACTGTTGAACTTTTAAATTTTGTTGAAACATTTGTGAGGGAGTGATGGCCTGAAAATAGCCACATTAATACATGTACTATAATTAAAATAATCTGCGATAATTCTACCCTCTTTCATAGAGCAAAGTGCTCTTCTGCCTGCATTATTGGATTGCTACTTTTTTGTAGATGTTATGACTCCAAAGGCTCACAGATGGTTACTCTAACCTGACATGCTCTGTGGGAGAGCTTCTTAAATTCATTAACCTCATTTACCGAAACACAAAAAGCTAAATCAAGAACATTTCTGATCATCTTAGAAATCAATAAATGACCTCAAAATACTAATAACTCTTTCAAGTGTCTGACAGAAGCAGTACATTTTCTGGAAAGCAGTGGTTAGGGGAACTGAATACTCATGGCGAAGGAGGAGAATTATTATTATATGCTTATTATAATTACTATAGCATCAATAAAGATGGTTGGACAACCAGAGCAGTGGAAAGAGCAGCTGTGGCCACAGTTAGGGTAAAAAAGGCAAGTTACTTTTGTAAAGGAGTCTCAGCGTTAAGGTTGTAAAAGCTCCATTAATATGTATTGCGGAAAGACCTCCAACCACACATGAATGCAAACAGTAGCATCCTGTTTGGAGAACATTGGTTCTTAGAAATGGGTGCACTCTTCCAGA